>CAJHQQ010004875.1:0-22801 GCA_905132885.1 Moricandia moricandioides | reverse complement strand
ATCACCATCATCTATAACCGCAACCGCTGCAGTTACACCAGTTGAAAAAAGCGATAAATTTGAAAATTAATGTAAAATAATATTATTTTGTGTTTTGGCTCCTACTCCTTTATTCACACATTTGACCCTTCAAGTTATAACTACCATATTCATAATTTCTATATCTAATTCTTAGTAACTATGAAAACATGTAAAATTACATAATCAATCGTTTTTGTTTTGTTCTAACATGCATTGTTACTCTACATTTATTATATGGGTTGGTTAACCAAACTGGAAGAACACAATTTACGAAATTAAAATTAATCTATAGTTTCTAATTTATTAATCTTGCACAATGTAGTTTATGGTTTTCTCTCGGCATGCGACTTCGGATAAACGGATCGGTTTTGGATAGGATCTATTTGATTTCGAGTATAAAGATTATTAAAAATATTTAACCAATGAGTACTTGATTGTTCGGTTTGGATTCAGATCGGTTCTGACTGATTCCGGATTAGTTCGGATAAAAAAATATCAAACCTAAAATTATATATTTTCTATTTTTAATTTTAATTTTATTTTAAAATATAAATTTAAAAACAAATCGTGTATATATATAGTTTGAAAGTAGTTACAACGAAATTGAAGTAGTCTACCTTACCAACCCAAGTTTGAGGGTTAGGAGGTACAAATCCATGGTTTTAGACATAAATATATGATATACATATTTATTTAGATGCAATGAATAATAAACAAAAAGGTAAAAAGTAACAGAGAATCCATTATTCTGTAACATTTTGCGTACTTCTGTATATAATTTTTCATTCGTCAAATATAATTAGCAAGTCCGTTCGCGACGCATGAATATAGAGTAATCTTTGTACATCAATGGCGTAAGCTAGTGATTTGTGTTTGTATTTTCTTTTTTAAACTAACAGGTCTCGCAACGGTCCAAGGTATTAATGCGTGAATTAGTTTGTTGTCACAAACCACAGGAATCATGATACTTAACTATAACTCCAGGCGGTGCATTTGATTAATCATAAACTCAATGAAGTTAGTTTACATCAATGGATTCTCTATTCTTTGTAGCTGTTGATTTTTCTATTTTTTATACTAATACTTTGGGGTGATTGGTAGTGACTGTAGGAGCTGTGGACAGTTTTTTTAATTTCTACAACTATTTTTGAAAGCAATCATGCTTTTATTTTTAAAACTGAATCTAAAACCAAAAAATTATAAAAGAAAATATATTAGCTCTAGAAAACACTTTCTCTAGAGTTTTTATTCGGTGTTCTGAAAAAATTTCTACAGAAGAATAAATTAAAGCCAAAGCTAAAAATCTAAAGTTTAAATCTTAGAGCAAAAAAATTAAAAGCCACAGCTTCAACCAATCAAACCCTTATAAACTTCGCCCATCTTCCAAATATTTAATAAGAATAAAAATATGAAAAGAATCATGTAACCACATGATTTCAACTACAATACTCAGAAACAAATAACCATGATAAAGTAAAAAGACTATAGAAATAATCATAATGCTATTGGGTTGATTGTGTCGACGACAAAAAAAAATTGTTTGCTGGAACTCATATTTTAATATTTCCTACTTCTTATTAGTAGGTGGAATCAAAGCACACTCTATAGTGTTCGAAAAACAAATGAATGAAAAACGTGTGAATGGTAGATGAATCACCCAAAACACTTGTGAATGGTATATTAATTTCAATAAAATAATTATTTTAATTATATATTAATCATTCTATAAAATAATATAGATTATATATTATAATTTTAAGATATTATATATATTTTTTAAAAATATTTTTATACAAGTTTTTAATACAAATGTTTTTAACGCTTGGCGGATATTCACACTTCAAATTTGGTTGACACGCACTGTTCTGCTTAAAACCAATTTGACCCACATCCATATTCATATGTTAAATTTTTAAATTGGTCGACTTACATCCACTTTGCAATGAGTCAAACGGAACGAGACTCCTAGATAGACACTTAAATTTTCAGCTCAAGAAATTTGTATTCATATGTTAAATTTTTTAAATTGGTCGACTCACATCCACTTTGCAATGAGTCAAACGGAACAAGACCCCGTATAAACACTTAAATTTTCAGCTCAATGTCCTAGGTCAATTTAGAATGTTTTGCTAAGACATTAATCATGACATGAGCAGGAAGGAGTACGAAGGACAAGAGTAGAACATAGTCAAATAGGTTATATTTGGATCAAATATTTGAGGAAGGAGTACGAAGGACGAGAGTAGAACATTGAACATAGTCAAAACAGTAAATTTTTTATAAATTAATATTTGATAAATCAATAAATACGTTAAGTTAGTCAAAAATGGTCTTAAAATAGTTAATTCAAAATATGATACAAATCAGTACGATAGTAAGATAATATTTTTTTAGAAAATCTTATATTAGTATATATTAATCATAAATTAATAATTTATATATATATATATTTTTATATAAGAACAAAAAACCATTGTATTATTTTTTCATATTCATAATAGAATTATCTTTCTATCTTAAAGTTTCAATATATTTTGATGATATTTTGTTAAATTATATCTTAAACCAAATTTAAATTCTATGAAACATATTTTATATAAACCATACCATATAATGAATGTCATATTAAAGTTGCATTTCAAAAGTTTAATTAATGAATATACGATAAAATTGGTTGCACAAAAAAAGTTGCATAAAAGCATATACGAAAAACCAAATATTTTTTATTTTATAAAAATATATTTTAAAACAGAAAAATCTAAAACTGAATTTATTTATTAATTAATAATTCTGTAAATTAATGAAATAATATATTACTAATATTATTAATTTATAGAATTTTAATTGTAGGTTATATTGGATCATATATTAGAGGAAGCACTTCTGTTGAGGCCCATAAGGTTAAAACAACGAAACCGTGACTTGAAGATAAATAATGATTTCATGCGTACCTCCCATATGGGAAGCATAACTATCAGACACTCTTCTTTGGCGTAGTATAAAAGAAGAAGATGATCGACACTTGAAGATACTTATCTAGACGGGGTCGACTAATGATCATGAAGAAGAGTGGCCTAAGCATCCTCTAGTGGGAGAGCATGCGTCATTAATCGTGGGAGCGGAAGCTTGGGAGAGCATGAGTCATTATTTGTGGCAGCGGAAGCCTGTGTTCGCGCGGCCTTTCACATATTTCGTGTTTGATATTTGCTTGGTTAAGAGTCTTTTAATCGAGTCAGATTAATATGGTTAACTGCAGCTAGACAATGCATACTTTTACATGTTGGAATTTCGGTGACTTTTGCTATTAGCTCAGCTTTCGATGAATCTGGTAAAATCAACACACAATTTAACGTTAGTACAAAAAGAGGTAACCACACAACATATTCTAAGTTTTACCATTGTCATTAGGGTTGGGCATATTATCTGTTAAATTTGATTTGATTTGTTATTCGTTTCGATTTGATAAGAAAAATTTGGATGTAGGTAAAGCTTCAAATCAAATATCAAATATGATATCCGTAGAAAATGAAATAAATCACAAATATCATTTTTAGAAAACCGGATATTCGATCTTATCCGTATAATATTCATATGTAATGTAATTGTATATAAAATGATATTATTTGGTTAATATTTTGATTTTAAGATAAATTATTTTTTGGGTTATTGCATATCTAGTTTATTTTTAATGTCGAATTAAATGTTAACATATCATTTTTTTAAGCTTGCTAATACTGATTTTATTTTTGGTTTTGGTTTATATTTTCTGTTAAAGATGTTCATTTGTTAGTTTGATATTATTACTTTTACATTATTATGATATTATTTAGGTTTCTGTTATTAAATTTTAATGTTATATATTAATTAATATATTTTATTTTAGTATAATTAATGGTCGAATCGAACAATCTACAAATATTTAAAAGAACTTCAAATACTTGGAATTTTCTGGATCGGAGTAAATCATAAATTTAGATATTTCATATTTGTTTGGGGCGGATCAAAAATAATGTAAATTTTCTTGATATTCGCTCTGTGTCCAGGTCTAATTGTCATTGGTTTTCATCTATCAAGGCTCCAATTGGTGACACTTTGATGAACCAAAGAAATGAAAAAAAGTAAGTGACCAAATTTTCATATGAGAAAATAAATAAATATTAAAAGAGGAATGACGATGAATAATTTTTTTAAAAGAAATGTCCATTTGTTCCTTACCAAAATTTAGAAGGAATAATTTTCTTCATTAGTTCATCTAAACATTAGGAAAAGAGAGGAATTCAATGGGACCTACATTGTAATAAAATTGACAAAAAAAAATCAACATAATTGGTATATATTTCGAGGAACATAGAATTCATCATCTTTTTTTTTCTCTAAAATGTACAAATCTTTCCAGAGATATCACGACTTGGGTTTTTTTTCTAAATATGTTGACTTTTCTATCGCTTCAAAATCTTGTGACTTCAGTGCACAACATGGTTGGGAATGTTGGACCATTTGCCTGAAAGGGGGAGATAACTTGAGATCTGCAGAAAAAAAAATGTGATTGTCAAATCTTATATTTACTCGTCTCTGTTTCTGCTGATTGTAGTTTGTGTTATATATCATAATCCAGTAGGAAGAAAACTATATATTTGAATCAAGAACAATTGAATCTTTTTAGGCTTCAATAGTTTGTGAAGTTAAAGAAAAGGAAATTGCACCCTATAACGTATAAAAATATTATAATTTATTAGATGACGAATTGACCTAATTTGCTCACATATAATACATATTTTATGTAATAATGCATTTATATCCTTGTTTTTAACCGGTGAAACCTGAAACAAAAACAAAAATTTAAATTATAATAAGTTAAAGGAAAAAGTAAAACGTGACCATTCTTTCTTCCACACTACTCTGAAGATAACTTTTTATTTGTTAAAGCTTTTTTTTTGTTAACCAGGATGTGTCTGGGCTGTAGGCCCACCTAATCCCCCCAGACCTGGGACCAGTCGGCGCTAATACCTTATATGGCGTAAAGCATCCCGTGGTCGGGACGCGAACTCGTGATGGCGGGTACCTCAGCTGAGGTTCCTTTACCACTAGACCACGAGGTCCGGTTTTATTTGTTAAAGTTGTGAAGATGAATAGTTTATTTCTGAGAATTTCACGAGCCCGATGCCACCAACATCATTCTGGTAAAGTTTTATGGAGGAGAAGATCGGTTTTGAAGATGTGGCGGTGACGAAAGGGAACGTTGGAACAAGAGCGGCGGCGAGGTGAATTAACGCTTCCCGATTCAACTTCACATAAGCATATTACATAGCTAAGTTAAAAATAGTAAGTTTTGGTTGTTCTCATATTATCTCAGGATATGAAATAATTGTGTGTTCATTCTAATATACCTTTGATACGTTTGTGTTACCAAATAAACAAGTTGAATATATTTGAAAAATCTGAAATTGAAATTTTTGCTTTTGTTGTATGTAGGATTCATTATCTATAAATGCATTAAAGTGAAAGTTTGTGGCTTTTCGTTTGGACTATTGTTTAAATCTATTCTATTTTTGAATCGACTTTGTTACACTATAAATGGAATAGTTTGATAAATCTGCATGATGATATGGTTGTGCTCTGCGTTTGAACTTGTTAGTTGAAGAAAATAGTACTTGTTACCGAATATAATATGCACATTGTGTACGCTGTGATGTACATAGTATACTACTTAAAAAAGATAAATAAGATAGACTATGTATTTTGTAAATATAATGCATTCATCTGTTTCTATGCATTTCATTATGGCTTACTTGGATTTCCTTCTATATTTTTGTTCTATTTTCCATATACATTTATATATGGATCCTAACACTTTTAAATTTTCTTTATGTGTCTTAGATTTTAAAGGAAGATTTAGAGGTACCAAAGAGGTTATTTGAAACTCGATTTGAGGAACTCTTGCAGATTGGATCACATACATCTTTTGGGGTGTTGTCACTAAAGAATACACATATAGAATAGACATGTAGCATAACATGTATTATGTTTGTTGTTATTCACATGTAATATCAATACTACTACAATTGTTTCATCACTACTCCTTCTAACAGTTGCAGTATACTATTTTTTGACCTATTCTATTTGATGTACCTCGAATAGAACAATGATTTTATAGTGAATAAGCATGAGTTATGTTTTGTTGTATCATTGATATGAATCTTGATTTATGTATATTGATCAAACTAAGCATTTACATACTTGATTTTATCATTTCGTTAATCATACTCACAAGTGTAGATTCACATAAACTTTCTTATTCTATTTAGAATGGTTATATTTTACATTTAAAAATATATTATTACAAATAATAAAAATATGATATCATGATATGCTCTTTATTAGAAATTTGGTTATTTGATAAACTTATGCTTAACATTATTTAATTCATAAGTTTATTCTATTCTATTTTCATTTGTATATAGTATAGTTTCATATTACAAAATGCTATATACTATTGTTATATTTTAGTTTTATTCAAAATATTATAAATATATACTATGGCTCATGGGTTTGGTTTTAGTAATTATAGTTTAGGATTTAGTATTTAAGAATTGAGTTTAATATTTAATATTTAGGGGTAAAGGTGTGGGTGCATTTATAAATGGAATAACAGGTTGAACCATGCTCAATTTGCAGTGGTATACCATTTTACTTTGAACATAAAAAAATAAAATGTTAGTATTATTATAATTTAATTAAATAGAATAGAGCAGTGTTTTTAATATTACAAAATAAAATAAAATTTGCAAAGACAAGTGAACTTATAATAAATTTGTGTGGTAAATAAATACATAATGTGTATTTTACTAAATAATTTGATAGTAAATAATAGTGATTCACTCCTGTATACTAGCAAAACATCAACATCATCTACTCAGTTTTTTTTAACTGGATACTTACTATTAAGAAAGATATAACCGAACCAAATAGATGTTAAATGTTAGTTTTTTTATTATGTCAAAATTAATGTTAGTTACTTAATTTCACTTCATTATTTGGTTAGATAGTAAATTCTCTTTAAAGAAACTACAAGTTGCTTCTTTTCATTTTTTTCCTCATGGAATCTTTTTGTTTTCCAAATAATTGCAGCAACCTATGGTTGACTCAAGAAAAGTCTTCCATTACACGAGTCAACACAACAGACATTGATGTGACGTTGTAAATTATCTATACATTTATACAGACCATTGAGACAGAGGTGATAAGTGAAACATGGTTTAGGACCACCAATTTTTTTAAAAAAATTACATGAAAAAAGATTCTTAAATTTGTAAAAGAAAAAAATTAAAGAAAAATACAAACTAAATTGTTTAGAGCTTCCAATGCACCTGCATTCAGAACGATGGAGTAGACAATGTCATTGGAGGGATTACTCGAGAATTTTTTTTATCCTCATCAAAATTCATGGCTTATAATTAACGTGACATCAAGAAAGTAACTTTCTCCTATATTCTGATATGAACAAAAAAACAGTTGATTTTGGAATTTACCTGATTTTTTGTTTATGAGACGAGCTTGACTTTAACGAGGAGCTACAGAAGTAATCGGTGCATCATCAATGGAACAGAGAACAGACTTATCCATTGAAGGACCTGCTTGTTCCTGATTACTCTTAAAGAAAAATCCAGGTGGTCTAGGCATTGCTAGGGAGATAGAGCTAGTAGTAAGCATTTGAACTATCCGTGACATGGTTGGACGATCTCCAGTATCTTCTTGGACACATAATAAAGCGATATGGATGCATCTACTTATTTCGTTTCTTTGATAGTTATCTCCAAAAGACATATCCACAAGCTCTAATGGAGACCCCTTGCTCCATAGCCTCCAAGTCTATCAAACATAACACTGTAAGACTAAAAACCTTTGGTAATATTAAGTAAAACATAATTTATCTCTTTAGATTTAAACTATCTAGACTTACATATGTAACCAAGTTGCAAACACTACCATCCATCTGATAGAGGCTACTGTTCTTCCTCCCGCTTATAATCTCAAGAACCAAGACTCCAAAGCTATATACATCTGATTTCATTGAGAATTGACCGTACATCGCATACTCGGGAGACATGTAACCACTGAAATGTTACATAATTGTTTTGAGTTAATAGAAGGATGATAAATTATGTGCATCCAATAGAGAAAGAGCAAAAATTACTAGGTTCCAACAACTCTTCTAGTACTGGCTTCGGTTTGGTCCATTTCAAAAATTCT
Source organism: Moricandia moricandioides (assembly GCA_905132885.1). Taxonomy (NCBI): domain Eukaryota; kingdom Viridiplantae; phylum Streptophyta; class Magnoliopsida; order Brassicales; family Brassicaceae; genus Moricandia; species Moricandia moricandioides. Next base: position 14,530 of record CAJHQQ010004875.1, on the reverse strand, counting down.
CGCCATTCCAAAATCTGCAACTTTGGGGTTCATATCAGCGTCCAAGAGGATGTTACCCGCTTTGAGGTCACGATGTATGATTGTTAGTCTTGAATCTTGATGATGTAGGCTGAATGAATTCATTAGATAACGTAGTTACATTATTTATAGTGATTAGGATAACTAAGCTAGGTATTACACAATGACTAATCTACCCTTCTATACATAGTCTCTACACACCCCCTCAAGATGGAGGGAGTTTTGTCACTCCAATCTTGTGTATCAAGTCATTGAAGCGAGACTTTGACAAAGGTTTGGTGAGAGCATCAGCAAGCTGATCTGTGGTGGAGACATGTGAGACACGGAGGGCGCCTGCTTGAACATTGTCTCGAACAAAATGGAAGTCAAGAGCAAGATGTTTCATCCGAGAGTGGAATACGGGATTAGCGCTGAGGTACGTGGCCCCAACGTTGTCGCAGAAGATGGTGGGAGGTGTGGTGATCGCAATGCCGAGTTCAGTGAGTAGGGAACAAACCCAACGGAGCTCAGCGGCTGTGTTTGCAACTGAACGGTACTCAGCTTCCGTGGAAGAGCGAGAAACACCTGTTTGTTTACGAGAAGACCAAGCAATGGGTGTCGATCCCATGTAAACGACATAAGCATTTGTAGAGACAAAATCATCAGCATCACCAGCCCAATCAGCATCTGAGAAGGCATGTAAAGTATGTGGAGAGTGCTTGTTGATGTAGATACCATGAGTGAGAGTACCGGAGAGATAGCGTAGAATGCGTTTAGCAGCTTTCCAGTGTTCGTCGGTGGGTCGGTGCATAAACTGAGACAGACGATTAACACTGTACGCTATATCAGGCCGAGTGAAGGACAAGTATTGGAGGCTGCCGATGACCATCCTGTACTCGCGAGGATTGTCCAAAACAGAGCCAGAATGCAGTGAGAGCTTGGGAAAGGTTGCCATGGGAGTGGAAACCGGGTTTGCTTCAAGCATATTCATCTTGGTAAGAAGATCGATTATATATTTTCGCTGCATCAGATGAAGTCCACCAGCTGTCCGAGTGACCTCCACACCCAAAAAATAATGTAAGTCCTTCGGGTCTTTAAGAGAAAACCGGGAAGCTAAGACTTGAATGCACGCAGAGACCAATTTGGTGGAGTTGCCGGTGATGATTATGTCATCGACATAGACGAGTATGTAGAGGACACTCTGACCATCGAGATAGGTAAAGACGGAGGTATCGGCAGTGGAGTTATGACATCCCATTTGACAGAGAAAGGTTTTTAATTCTTGATACCAGGCTCGGGGAGCTTGTTTGAGGCCGTAGAGAGCTTTCCGAAGACGACAAACATGATTTGGTTTGTCCGGATCTTCAAAACCCTGTGGCTGAGAAACATAAACCTCATCTGTAAGTGTCCCTTGAAGAAACGCGTTGTTGACGTCTAACTGTTTGATTGCCCAAGAATGTGTGACAGCATGATGGAGAACAAGGCGAATGGTGAGAGACTTCACAACTGGACTAAATGTCTCTCCATAATCTATCCCGTATGCTTGAGTATAACCACGAGCCACCCATCTTGCCTTTGGCCTGTCAATTTCACCATTAGAAAGATATTTAATAGTGTAAATCCATCTCGTATCAATGATATGGTGATTCGGTTTGCGAGGAACCAGGTCGAAGGTGCGATTCGCAATTTGAGCATCATATTCATCGCTCATTGCCCGGCGCCATCTTTCATCTCGCATGGCCTGGGCCACAGTTTTTGGGACAACTAGGGAAGGCATTTTGGTAATGGTGAGGGAATATTTCTTGGTGGGCTTGGTGATATGGTTTTTGCTTCTGGTTTTCATAGGATGAGCGTTGAGGATTGGTAGTGGTGGGGATGGTTCTGGTATAGGACTTGGTGGAGGTGTTGGCGGTAAGGGAGTAGGTGACGGTGGTAAGGGAGTTGGTGACGGTGGTAAGGGAGTGGGGGAGGTGGGTTCTTGTTGTGGCGTGAGATTTGTGGTCTGGGGTATAGGAGGGTTATTACCTGCCATGTTCAAATGTGCATCCCTATTAGTTTCTGGTGATTGAGAATTCATACCTGAGCCCATAACATTAGCTCGTTCTGCAGAAACAGAACTCGCCGTTGTTGTTGGTGGATGTTGCAGGTGAGGATCCTGGCCCGGGGAGGCAGAGGGTTGAGCTGGTACGAGTGACTGGAGGTTGATAGGTATGGTAGTAGGGGGACAAAAGACTGGTGCAGAGAAGTCTGGTGAGGACACTGGTTCTTTTGACTGGCGATCAAAGGGAAAACTTGACTCGTCAAATTGAACATGGCGTGAGACATAGATTCGGCCAGTGGGCTGGTGAAGACATAGATATGCGCTCTGAGTAAGAGAGTAGCCAAGAAAGATGCAAAGGAGAGAGCGGTTGTCCAATTTATGTTTGGCATAAGGTCGCAGCCAAGGATAACACGCACATCCAAACACCCTTAATTTCAAGTAGTTAGGTGATCTCTTGAATAGTGTGGCATACGGAGATTGATGAGCTAGAACAGGGGTGGGGAGGCGGTTGATTAGATACACCGCAGTAGCAAAAGCATACGTCCAATACTCGATCGGTAATGATGCTTGATGAAGAAGCGTAAGTCCAGTCTCAACGACATGCCTGTGTTTCCTCTCGGCGATGCCATTATGTTCCGGAGTGTGTGGTGGAGAGGTGAAGTGTGAAATGCCATGAGTCAACAGGAAGGGTCGAAGAGCCACAAATTCGCCACCATTATCTGAATACAAGTTCCGTATGCGGGAGGAGAAGTGAGTCTCGACAACCGCCTTGAATTGGATGAAGGTTTCTTTGACCTGAGATTTCTGTTTCAATGGATAAAGCCAAGTGTATCGGGTGAAGTGGTCAATGAAGACAAGGTAATATTTAAATTGATCAAGAGAAAGAACGGGAGGTCCACACGTCTGTGTAAATATACTCAAGTGGTTGGGTAGTGGCAATTGTGTTTGTATAGAAAGGAAGCTTATGACTTTTATTAATAAGGCAATGAGAACATAATTGTTTTTGGGTAGAAGAAGCAACAGGTAAAGAGAAATGCGAGACAATAGTTTGAAAAACTGAAGTAGAGGGATGGCCTAGACGAGAATGCCAAGAAGACTGTGTTGTTTTTGGTGAGGGTGAGGCAAAGAAGGTGATGGTGTTTTGGGGTGTAACCGGCCACTCGTACAGCTCATCCTTAGTTTTGCCTTGGAGTAATCGGACCCCCGTGCTGAGATCCTTCACCTGAAAGTGGGCAGGAAAGAATTCAACAGAAACATTATTAGAGTTGCACAATCGAAACACAGAGATAAGGTTTTTCTGAAGATTAGGAACATAAAGTATATCATTTAAAACATAAGAACGAGAGGGTGTGGTTAATGAAGTGGAACCAGTATGCGAGATGGGAAGACTTGAACCATCTGCAATCGTGACCTCCTCGCCTCCAGTGTACGGTTTATGTAACGAGAGATTGTTGAGATCAGTGGTGAGATGGTGGGTGGCGCCACTGTCAAGGATCCAGCTGTTTGGATTGTATGGCTGGGAAATAGCCACATTCGCTCTCGGCTGCCATGAGGTAGGAGCTTGCGCGACCTGGCGAGTGGTCTGAGCGGAAGAGTACGCAGCATTCTGAATTTGTGGGCATCGTCTAGCGCTGTGACCCTGGACTCCGCAAAGTTGACAACGACCTTGGTACCCACGGGAAGGCTGTTCACTGCGGGAGGAGAACTGCTGTTGAGGTTGCTGCCATGGTTGCTGCGGGGAGCGATGGTTGTTGTTGTTGCGACTGGACCCATGATAGTTGCCGCGAGAGTTGTTGTTACCCCCACGATAGGTAGCTGCATTAGCTGTGATTGCAGGGGAGGTGGAAAGCACACCCTTGTGTTGAAGTTTAACTTCGTAATTCAGAAGTTTTTCATGAACTTCGGTTAGAGAGGGAGGTGAGTCTCTTCCTTCAATCTGATCAACCACTTGTTTATAATCTTCTGGTAATCCTTCAAGAACATATTCAAGTTGATCTTCGATGTCAATCGGTTTACCTAGCAATGCCAATTGATCGAAACGCGTTATGAATCCCTGGACATACACATCAATGGACATTGAACCTTTTGTCCATGTTTTGAGTTGCTGTCTGATTTGCTTAACATGAGCACGGCTGGGCTTCGCGTACGTTTCTGAGAGTATGGTCCAGATCTGGTTCGAAGTTGTTGCTGTCGAGAGAATAGGCTGGATAGTCACCGTGATAGCACCAAGTAACGCACTGTATATAAGCTTGTCTTGCCTCTTCCACATCGTGTACGCCGGATTGGAGGTAGGGACACCATCGATCGTGTTTGTGGGTGAGGGAACGACAACCGAGCCGTCAAGATAGCCCGCAAGGTCGTAGCCATCGAGTAACGCATGAACTTGACGGCTCCACATCAGAAAGTTGGATGCCGTGAGTTTTGTGACATTCGTCATGTTGATGTTGAGAAGGTTAACAGAGTCGGACACCGTGATTGTTTCACTGGAAGAGACAGGAGAAGCCATTGTTGCCGTGAAGAAGAAGAAGAAGAGGAGTAGAAGAAGAAAGTAAGTTTTTGTGTTTAGGCGGCTAAAAAATTTTTCAGATCCCTAGGAATAGGCTCTGATACCATATAGAGGATGTAGGCTGAATGAATTCATTAGATAACGTAGTTACATTATTTATAGTGATTAGGATAACTAAGCTAGGTATTACACAATGACTAATCTACCCTTCTATACATAGTCTCTACATAGAATTCCTCTAGATATTCCTCCTATGATCTTGTACCGTGTAGTCCAATCTAGCTGGCTCTGCTTACTAGAGTCTGCATATACATAGTTAGCATGTCAAAAACATTGGTTCAAAAATGAAATTCTTTTGGCTAAGCATTGGCTTAACTTACCAAACAGGAAGTAATCAAGACTTTTGTTAGACACAAACTCGTAGACAAGTATCTTCTCTTCTCTCTCCAAACAGAATCCAAGAAGCTTGACTAGGTTTCTGTGCTGAAGCTTTGCCACAAGAACAACCTCATTCTTGAACTCTTTCTCTCCTTGTCCTGATGTTTTCGAAAGTCTCTTCACGGCAACTTGTAGCCCATTAGGAAGTGTCCCCTACAAAGATAGTGAACTAAACATTATTTGAATCTCTTATACATCTAATAAATCAAGTAGCTCAATGAATTGGTTATACCTTGTAGACTTTTCCGAATCCACCTTGACCGAGCTTGTTGCTTATTGAAAACTTATCGGTCGCAGCTTCAATGACCTTAAAATCAAACTGCAGTGAGCCTGCCATTGTAATGTCATCCCCTCCTGCAAGAAACAAAATTTGTAAGGATTCTGCTCTATAAAACTTTAAGCTGCACACACAAATGTATTTGAATCCTTACCATCATCTGCAGGTGTATCATCATAAGTCTTCTTCACTCTCTTTGTTACACGGTAGCTTAAAACAGCCACAAGAAAGAGAACAAAGACAGAGAACGGCACACATATTGCTAAGATTATCACAGTCCAATCTCTTCCTTTACCTGCCAAATTATTACATCTGACATGACACATGGTTTCCCAAATCTTGAATGTCTCAGGCTGAAGTAAATGAAAGATACATAGAGCTTTTTACCAGGTGGCAATGGAGGAACTGAAACTAGGGGAGGACTATTTACAGGAGGCGATGGAGAGAGACTTTTGACAAAGGTTTCATTGTAGAAAGGGTAAAGCTCGTACCGTGAGTTACAGCTCGGGACAAGAACTCTTCCTCCAACTTTATTGAAATAAAACTTCTTGATGGATCGTTGCAGACAGCTTAAGCAATCTTCACTTGACAGATGAAGAATGCACTGAACCGATGCATAAATGGTCCGGGACGAAGTGAAGTTTGCCTTGTTAGCCGCGAATTTTTTTATTGTGCTATTAGCTGCTTCCGTTGCAGACTTGTTAATCAGAGCAACCACTGCATCATTGAACCGGTCGGACAGGTCTTCAGTAACCTTTTGAGTGTTCCAAGTGATTATTCTAGTTGTTGTTACAGCATCAACGAATATATTACGGTCAGCGTATCCAAGCATGCACTCATCATACTGAATCAAGAACTCTTTGCCTCCTGGACATCGAGTCATAGCATCTTTTGTAGCAAAACGAACGCAGTCACGGCAAGCTTCAGGCGAGAGATCTCCTTTGCAAAGATAGAGTCCGAACACCATGTCAGTGTTTTGACCTTTGGTGAGGCTATGTGATCCCATGGAGAAGAAAGGAGTGCTGGAAGAAAGAAGGGTCAAAAGGGTTTGGAGATTGGAGAAGTAAGTTGTGTTTCTTGATATCCTGTTAGTACAATCTTGGCCGACATAAGTCGGGTCTTGTAATTGTGCAGAAACTCTCAAGCTTGTAGTGAAGAAAGTGAGAAGGAAGAGAGAGTTTAATGAGGTATAAGCAGGCATTATCCAACTTCTTCTCATTTCCTTTTCCTTGTCCCTTTGGATTCATGAGTAACAATGGTTCAAGTCAAATCAGCTTAGCCTAAGTCTATGCTTTTTCTGTAAAATATTACAACTTCTTGCAAGTCAAGGTCAACTCCAAGAACAACATCAACTTTTTATTTAATCAAAAGAAAACAGCTAATCAACTATTTAGATTATATAAATGATAATGTGATTGAGAAAATTAAAATATCAGTCTTTTTCTTTGACGTTTACTGTATTTTAACTATTTCTTAGTAAGAAAAGCAATCTAAAATTGAATATATAAAAAGGTTGGAGACTATTCTCCAAGGCGCGGAGACTTTGGATAAATAAAACAGCACCGTTTTACTAACTTACCAGACAAGTAACAAGTGAACAGTTGAACATTTACACATCGTAACTGAAGTATTATTGACCAAATGAAAGATTGTGACAATTATTGGACGATCAGAGAGTTCTTTTTAATGCACTAAAAATTGTGTCAACGTATCTTATCAGTTAACGAAATCGTCTTGGCCTAGTGGTAAAAGGGTTCCAACTGAAATTTCCGTCCTCGGTTCAATTCACCTTAGCTACCTAATCATGCCATTTAGATTGATTAGTTGCATACCCGGATGCAAGACTTTGTGAGATTAGTCTTTTAACTTAGAAACCCTTTGGAATCTCCACGGTAATCCAAAAAAAAATGTATCTTATCAGTTCTTATTTGACATAATTAACCTCAATAGCCGGAGCTGCTTGTTCCAACAAGGGCCAATTTTCATATTTTTTCATATGCTGATCCGGTTAGTTCCAACAGAAGCGCATTTATCTAACCCGAGTTTAAAATGTTTTTCGACTAATATCAGAATAATTAGATTGTCTATCAGATTATCACGTACAATGTATTGGCCAAAGCCCAAGCTTAGACTTCCCATGTAGCTATGGTTTTGTTTCAGCAGAGATTCAAGCCCTATGAGAGTGTTTTAGCACATTCTCAAACCCTACCACTTGACCACAACTCTGCAGGCATTTTCATTTCTGTTCCCTATATGATTATACTAAAGCTATGTGTTGCTTGCAAATTTTCCGGAGCGGGTTCTCTGTTGAGTATTTCAAATTGGTAGTGACGCTTAATTTTTTTCACATATGGATATAGAACAACTGACAATCATTTGTACAAGCAAACTCAACCAAACAGAACATGCTGGACTTTTAACGAGGACTAACAATGGTGATCGTTGCTTCATCCAAAGAACAAGCAAAAGACATGCTGGTGGATTCACCCGGTTCCAACATCTGGGCTTGTGGGTTTGATCCTGGTCCACTCCCAAACAAAAATCCAGGCGGTAGAGGCACATCCAGAGTAATTGAACTGGTTGTGAGCATTTGGTGAATCCTGGTCATTGTTGGACGCTCTGCAGAATTTTCTTGAACACATAACAGCCCAATATGAATGTGTCTAATGACTTCATCTCTATTACTATCTTCTCTGATAACGGGATCTATGAGCTCATGCAATGCTTTGTTCTCCCAAAGTCTCCATACCTATAGAATCTTGTTAATATTTATTCAGAACTATCATCACAATTTTATAGAATCAAACAAAGTTTGGGGGTAACAAGTTTATAGCTCACATATGTGACCAAGTTGTTAACAAAACCATCCATATGGTAGAAGCTGCTATTCTTTTTTCCACTAATGATCTCAAGAATCAATATTCCAAAGCTATAAACATCTGATTTTGTCGAGAACTGACCATGTGTCACATATTCGGGTGGCATGTAACCACTGCAAAAATACAGGTAAATTATCAGAAATAAAGTTTTTGATTGAACTTCATCAGGTTCAAAAAAAATGTACTCACAAGGTTCCAACCACTCTTGCTGTATTGGCTACAGTTTGGTCTACACCAAAGATCCTTGCCATTCCAAAATCAGCAATTTTTGGGTTCATATCTGCATCTAAGAGAATATTACTCGCTTTGAGGTCACGGTGTATGATTTTGAGCCGTGAATCTTGATGAAGATATAAAACTCCTCGAGTGATCCCACCAATGATGTTGCGTCGCATAGTCCAGTCCAACTGAAATTTCTTCTTAGGGTCTAGATATTCATGCATAATCACAATTAGAAATTTACAAGAAAAAGAAACAAAATTAAGAGTTTGATTTAAGTTAAAAACAACTAACCAAACAGGAAATAATCAAGACTTTTATTAGGAACAAACTCATAGACGAGTAATTTCTCTTCTCCTTGTAGCGAAAACCCGAGAAGTCTAACAAGATTTCTATGTTGAAGCTTTGCAACAACAACTACCTCATTCTTGAACTCTACTTCACCTTGTCCTGATTTTCTAGACAGTCTCTTTACGGCAACTTCAGTTCCATTTATGAGCATGCCCTTGAAAATAGTCACAATAAAGCATCATCATTTCATTGTTTCTCCAAGAAAGAACTAGAAGTGGACAAATAGGGTATAAGTACCTTGTAAACCTCACCAAATCCACCTTGGCCAAGCTTGTTACTCGCAGAGAAGTTGCTGGTCGCAGCTTCTATTGTCTTTAAATCAAATTGAACAGATTCCTCTATTTTAAGACCAACATTAATCTCGTCAAAAACGACATGATATTCTTTAAGGTAAAAATAACAATTAAGGATTTACAAAAAAAAAAAAAACTCACTTGGAAGTTCAATTTCTTGCTTTCTCTTTCTCTTGAAAATAGCAACGACTATAGCTACCAATATTATGAGAAAGAAAATAACAATGACTATTGCAGTGATAATTCCTCCAGATAAACTTGTATCTGCTAAAGCCACCAATTCACCAAAAACATGACCACAAAAAATTATATATAAAAAAATCAAATCAAGAATTTCTCTGAAAATGTTACCAAAATAACTTGCCTTTCTTGGGTATATTGGTGACTACAAAAGGTGTCTCTGAAGGCGGCCGTGGCGATGGTGGCGTTGGCATTCTAATATGATCAAAAACACCAGAAAATGTATACAATTCCCACCGTAAAAAGCAACTTGGCCGCACCACAATGCCGCCGCTCTTCCCATGGAGCAATGTTTTATAGTAATCAACGCTTTTCTCTAGGCAAAGTTTACAATCCTCAGAAGAAACATCTGGAGTGCATTGCATCAACACCGATATGTTCCTGTATTCCGGAACCGGAGCTATATCATTTGCATAGTATTTATTACTAGACAATGATAAAGAAGAAGAAGCAGACAAATTATTTCTCATCAACGAAGAAGCTTCTGTCACCGTACGAGACATTAACCTATCCCACACACTATCAAATTCCTTCCAGTATTCTTTTTCTATCTCCATGGAATTATAAAGAACGTTAGAAGGCTCCAAGATGAGGACCCCGGAGAAGGGTCTGCGAGAGTAGTGAACAAGGCAAAGAAACTCTTCGCCTAACCATGAGAAAGCGTCTGTCTGGTTCGGACAGGACTTTAGTAAACTATCTGAGGTGTCCTGGATACATTGGGAGCAAGCTTCTGGTCCAGCACCTGGAGAGCACATCCCCACGGCGTAGACTATGTCGGGGTCTAGGCCGGTCCAACCATAGAAGTAGCCGTCGTGCTCCGTGACGTTAGAAGCCAGAGTAAAGTTGATGAGACGGCGGTTCATGTCATATGGGCTATCCAGTTTGAAGTTTCCAGCAGTTTCGTCACATGTTTGTACAGAAACAGATATAGCACTAAAGATTATGATTATGAAGCATAGGATTTGTGCACTGCTCTTCTTTGCCATTTTTTATTATCTTTAGATTATGCAGATCATGTGTGTATCTCTGTGTTCACATGTGTGGATATAATAAATTTAAGTCTGAATTGTATACTTGAACGACTTTGCATGCTAGCTACTAGTTTGAATTTTAGTGGGAGACTTGACCGTAGAGTCACCCTTGATGTTAGAAGGTGTTTTCCGTTTTGATATAATCAGTGATTTGATTCTATCATTGACTCCATGACGCTAGTTTTTCCGCAACACACGGATCTTTCTACGAAAATTGGTTTTATCTTATTCACATGGACAGCTTTTTTTTCCAACAGTCATGATCATACCAAGAAATAGCATCTAACTCGTCTTAAGACAGTTTTTGCTTCTTTTAGTTGACTCAGTCAATGTTTGGTGACTGTTCTTATGGTTCTCATTAACAACTCAGACGTTTGAGTTTTCTACTTGAATGGACATGAACATTAATAAGAAAGTGACAACTTTGAATTTTTGTGGTAGACTTGGACCTCGAGTTCAACTTTATCATTAGAGTTCTGGACTAACATTTGTGATCAATGTTTGAGTGAGGTTGCTTTAATAGATGTTTCTTGAGGTTGCACATGACCATTATAAACTTATATATTGTTGGAATTCGTCAAAGACTTCATTAGGATTTACTGATGGAAATCAAACAAGATCAAATAACTTGAACCAAGAAAAAAAAATGTCATATTAGTAAAAGGAAATATTACTTTTATGGTTTTATAGAAATTGATAGTATTTTTGAAATATTTCTAATAGATTTATGAAAATGGATGAAAAATCTTAACACACAACTAGGTTAACGTAATAGACCCCCTGAATATAAAAATAGTCCATGTTTTCTCATTTCCCACACCAAGCTATAAGGTATTGAGAGATATATGCTTAATATTTGTTATAGGATTATAGTGGATTACATTTTACCATATTTTAGAGACTTTAGCCTTTCTAAATGAACTCTGGGTAAACTTCTTATGTGTAATTTCTATTTTCCGTGTTCTTATTTTGAATTTCTATTCTACAAAATTATATTCTCTAACCTATTTGGGAGAGTGTGTCAGTGAGTTTGTGCGTTTAATTCTTGTTTTAGATCAAGTTATTATTTATTATTGAGGAACAACATATATGAACACTAAAACCGAACATGCATTTGTTGAACCAAACGTACAGAACATAACATGTTGAGTATTCAACGAGGAATAACATCGGTGATTGTAGCTTCATCTACAGAACAAGTAAAAGACTTGCTGTTTGATTGACCCATCTCCAATCCCTGGTCTAGTGGAGTCAGTCTTGCGTCGTTACTGCAAAAGAATCCAGGTGGCAGAGGAACAGGCAATGCAATTGAACTTGTTGTAAGCATTTGGTGAATTGTAGACATTGTTGGACGATCTGCAGGATTTGCTTGAACACATAACAGCCCAATATGAATATATCTAATGACTTCAACGCTTTTACAGTCTTCTTTGATGCTAGGATCTACGAGTTCATGCAATGATTTATTCTCCCAGAGTCTCCAGACCTGTAGAAGTTATTGTAATTCAAAACTATGATCGATTTTAAAAGAATTTGACAAAATTTGGGAATCAATTAGTTCATAATTGCTAACATATGTGACTAAGTTGTTAACAAGACCCTCCATCTGGTAGAAGCTGCTATTCTTTTTGCCACTAATGATCTCCAGAATCAATACTCCAAAGCTATAGACATCTGATTTAGTCGAGAACTGCCCATTTGCCACATACTCGGGTGGCATATAACCACTGCAAAATGCACAAGTTAATAGGTAAGAAAAGGGTTCATCAAACTTCATCAGGTCCAAGAAAGTATATACTCACAAGGTTCCGACAACTTTTGATGTATTCGCTACAGTTTGGTTGCTTCCAAAGATCCTTGCCATTCCAAAATCAGCGATTTTTGGATTCATATCAGCATCTAAGAGAATGTTACTCGCTTTGAGGTCACGGTGTATGATCTTGAGCCGTGAATCTTGATGAAGATATAGAATCCCTCGTGTAATTCCCCCAATGATGTTGCGTCTAACTGCCCAGTCCAACTGATTTCTCTTCTTAGGGTCTGCATCCATAATCAAAATTAGCTAGGTTCAAGGAAGAGAAACAACAACAAAACTGATTAAAAAAATAACAGACCGAAAAGGAAATAGTTGAGGCTTTTGTTAGGAACAAACTCATAGACGAGTAACTTCTCTTCTCCTTGTAGTGAAAACCCGAGAAGTCTAACAAGATTCTTGTGCTGAAGTTTTGCAACAACAATAACCTCGTTCTTGAACTCTACTGCACCTTGTCCTGATGTTTTAGACAATCTCTTCACCGCAACTTCAGTACCATCCATTAGTATACCCTTGAAAAAATAATTACAAATTAAGCATTTATCACTTCACCCCGTCACCACAAAAGAAGTAAGGTAGGTGGACAAAGATCGTCTATATGTTACATACCTTGTAAACCTCACCAAATCCTCCTTCACCAAGCTTGTTACGCTCAGAAAAGTTGTTTGTAGCAGCTTCAATAGTGCGTAAATCAAATTGGATCGATTCCGCTTCATTTAAAGACAAAAATAAAGTTTGTGAAAAAGTTCCAAGACAAAATCAAGTGGTTAAAAGAAAAAAAGAAACTCACTAGGAAGTTCAATTTCTTGCTTTTTATTTCTCCTCTTGAAAATAACAACACCTAGAGTAATCAATATCGTTGCAACAAGAACAGCAACTACAATTGCCGCAATAACTCCTCTTGAGATTCTTGTATCTGCACAAAACACAATTGACCAACATAACCACAAAAAAAAAAAGTAGCTCTATTCCAAACAAACAAAAAAAGAAACTTGCCTTTCTTGGAAACATGAGAGGGCACTGTGGGAGACGGTGTAAGAGAGGGCGGCGTTGAAGGCAAGAAAATAAGATCTGAAGCACCAGAGAAAGGAAACAACTCCCACCGGAAAAAGCAACTTGGTCGCGATATAACTCCACCTGGCCTCTTACGGCAACACCTCTGATAGTCTATAACGTTTGTCCGTAAGCAAACGTCACAATCCTTAGAAGAAATGTCTGGTGTGCATTGCATCAACGCTGATATGTTTCTGAAGTCAGGTAATGTAACTACATCGTCTTCGTCTGCATAGTACTTAGGCGTATTGTTCCCGGGAGATGAGGAAAATGAGATGTTAGAGATCATACCAAACATTAACTTTGTCCACACGGTATCAAAGTAAGTCTGATTAATGTTGATATCTGCGGTACTGGAGATCGCTCTACGTGGCTCCATGATGAGTAATCCGGAGAAGGAGCGGTTAGTATAGCGAACAAGGCAAAGGGTTTCGTCACCTGACCATGAGAAAGCCTCTACCTGGTTTAGACAGTTCTGTAGTAACCAATCAGATGCTGTCTGAATACATTCAGAGCAAACATTAGGTTCAGCTCCTGGAGCGCACATCCCCATGGCGTAGACTCGGTCCGGACCAAGACCGATCGAACTATTGAAGTAGCCGTCGTGAGACGTGACGTTAGAAGCGAGGGTGGATAGGATGAGACGACGGTTGTTGTCATATGGACTGTTGGGTATGAATATTTCAGTAGTGTTTTCACAAAATTGTGCAGAAACAAAAATGTTACTGAAGCTTATGATGATGAAGAAGAAACAGAGGACTGTCTCATACCTCTTCTCTGCCATATATTTGTTTTTTTTTTGGATATTGTGTGATAATGTGTGAATGGTTGTATTTGTACTTGAATGTCAATGCACATTAATAAGAGAAAGAGAAATAGCTTTCAAGCAGAGATGATCAAAAGTAGTTTTATTAATAGTGTAAATATACATTTATAATTTTAGATTTATGGTTTAAAGTTATAAGTTGGATTTTGGAGATAGGTTTAAAATTTTGAAAAAAAAAAAAATTTAAAAATTTAAAACAAAAATGATTATTTCGGTTATATTTTTAGCATTGTTTTAGTGACAAAAACTTACAAGATTATTTAAGAGAATTTACTAATAAAAAATCGTCTACTCTGAATGCTTTTTTGGAAGACTTGAGAATCTACAAGTCTTGGGCTTTTGGATTTTATGCTTGTGCAATAATAGGCGTGCCAATTGGTAAATCACTAGCATCATTTTCCACGGGGACTAACTCGTACTATGAATGCATTTAGCTCTGATGAGAAAATAACTTCGTATCATATATTTTCCTCATTTAGTTAATAAAATCATATCTCGTCGAATAAAAAATTATATCAATTCAAAGAACTTAACATCGTATCAGGATAAATAGTCATTAAGCAAAA
>CAJHQQ010004874.1:7500-22803 GCA_905132885.1 Moricandia moricandioides | reverse complement strand
TGTTGCGAGCCATAGCTACCAGGGAACAGAACGATCGGGATGAGACTTGGTGGAAGCTTTTCTCCTTTGAAGACATGATTTTTTTTTTCTAACAATGCCCAAGAAGAGATAAAAGAGAAAATGATTTCCTTAGAAAAGATTTGTGGAAAATGAGCAAGTGAAGAACTACAAAAACTTACTCCACTTACTTATAGGCAAGAAAATCAACTATTCGCCCCAGATTTTCAGACATTAGATTTTGCCTAACTTACCTGACTCGTTTAAATTGCTCGCCAGAACAAAACATTTCTAACTAGCTTAGGGGCTAATTGTTGGGGATAAAATTGGTTACGACCGAATCAAAGCCTGAAACTTCCCGGAAAATGTCCTCTTTAGAAAAAAGGGAGATAATATTTCAAAGAGAAGAAGGGCGGGAAAAACGAAATCAAGTTCCATATAACGAATTGATATGACAAGTCTCCTAGCAAACATATCCCGAGTATCGAAACAACAAAACAAACGTGGGTCTCGATCATCTGACTCACCCATTTGTCGAATTGGACAAAAAACGTTGGAAAGCTTGCCGAACGGGCGAGTTGGGCCAACCACAATGGTCAACTCGCCCATTTGGCGAGTTGGGCCGACCACAACAGCCAACTCACCCTTTTGGCGAGTTGGGACACCACCACGGTCAACTCTCCCATTCGGCGAGTTGGGCCGCCACCACGGTCAACTCGCAAATTCGGCGAGTTGGGCCAACCACCGCGGTCAACTCGCCCATTCGACGAGTTGGACCAGTCCAAAGTGCCGAAAGGGGGAGTTAAGCCAACCATAACGGCAAACTCGCCCATTCGGCTAGTTGGATCAGTCCAACTCGCCGAACAGTCGAGTTGGACAAAGGACGATGGTCAACTCGCCCATTCGTCTAATTAGACCAACCATTTCATCTTTTTCTTCTCCTCGTAGCCTGCTTTTTGGGTTCGGAAAGGACTTGTTTTGTTTTTACCTCAATCAGAGGTACCATTTCAACCTTATGACTTAAACTCAGACAAAGTTCGAAGTAGTCATATAAGATGGAAACGATTAACTAAACACCTAATGCTACCTCCACTATACAGGGTATTCGAGCCTTCTTCGGAACGACCTCGTTGCGGAAGCGCTCTTTCGATAAATCGTGAAAACGCTTAAGTCGAGAAACAGCCCAAGAAGGTCTAAAATGCGGCTAAAGGCCCACTCGCGAGTTTATACAAAATTAAGTCCAATGCCTATGACCGTTTGTCTTTTGTATTGCAGGAATGGACAAATGTCAAGTTAAGAAGATAAATGTCAAGCTCAGGAGATAAGTGTAAAGTTTCCGAAGATAAACACTAAGATCGAAGGAAAATGGAATATTCCCGGAAAGTGATAAACTCAATAAAGGGGCAGAAACAGAAAGAGGAAACCGCCTCTAAGAGGAATATATAAGGACGTCAAAGTAATTTAGGCATATTTCCATTTTTCTATTATCGAGCTGTGACTCAATTAGGTTTAATAAGATCTTACAAGGTTAGAACTAGGAACTCGACGACGACTCTTGCCTCTTAGGCTTACTTGTTATAACGCTCAAACCACAAATTGAGAATAAGATCTTCTTTGCTCTCTTCTCGTTTTATTGATTCATTGTAATTTTGCTTAGTCTCATTGTTTGATTGCTTGGCGTGTAGTTTAGCAGATATCTGGGACCTAAAGGAAAGTTAGGATTACTTGGCTTTCATATTTTTATCGGAAAATCGACAGTGTGAATTTCGGTTCCCACATATAAGGAGTTCAAGATCTTCTCTCTAATGATTATCAGATCTTTCTCTCCAACAGATGTAGCAATGTGTTCCAAATCTAAACTCTAAAACTCTGGTGTAGCTTAGAAGACAACTCTCTCTCTTAAATCTTCTAGGCTTAGGTCATAACAAAGATAGAAAATCCTAATAAATACTCTAAATTTTGTCATGGACTTGTATTGAAATTAATGAAACTTCTCGGTAAAAACTTGTAATTTCTCAAGCCTTCACCAATCTTGTTGTCGACTTGACTGTCGATTCACGCACAGTGTGTAACGTTGATCGATGGTCTATTCATAAATCTGGATCCGACTCTGAGTTTCTGCTGAGCAATCCTGAATGCTCCAAATTAGTCCAAAAGCTTCAATTGCTTCCAATGAATACCTAGACCTGTAAATATTCTAAAATAGTACCAAATGCATATAAAAGACTCTAAAAGCACTCTATATATCATAGGTAAAATAGGTAAAATCCATGGTATATCAACTCCCCCATACTTAACCTTTTGCTTGTCCTCAAGCAAACAAACCCTGTGTAAGAGGTTTTGAAAAGTGGAGACTCACATAATGTCTAAGTATAACTGTCATCCTAGTTTGTTGCAACCACATCCTATCAAGTCAATTACAGAGAAACTTTATATACCATATCCTAGTATAGCAACCAAATCCATTCTACCAACAACTTAGCGATTACTAGTCTGACTCGCCCATCTATTGATGTCATTTCTTTGCATCAAATAAAAGTGTAGGCTTTACCATGGGAGTATTGATCAATGGATATATGGACTCTTACCTCTGCAAGTATCTGAACAAACATGTAGTCTTTTCTGATTCCTTTCCCCTCTCTCTTCTCACTTCTTCTCAGTCAATGTCTCCCTTGTTTTCATTTTATTTTTGTTAATTTACTGAGATATTTAGATAAGCTTCCATGAATCAAGCTCTAATGGTTATAGCCACCAGATCCTGTTCACTTCTTTTTGACCTTTATCTCTTTCTAGGATCATATGAATCAAGCTTTAATGGTTGTAGCCACCAAATCATGTTTGATTCCTTTTTAAATCTGAAGGGAAGAGAGACGGCAATCAGAAGCACACATACTTTTACCTTCGAGACTTGTAGGAATCCGATCCAGTGTATACCAAATTCCAAAACAAGCAAATAATGTCAGGATTAGAGTTGTAAATCAGTTTTGGTTCCTTCAAACTTTCTAAGAAAGTGTGATATAGTGGCAGGATGATCCACTTGGGTATCTCTTGTAATCTCTGCAAACGACCTTCTAAGAATGGTGCTAAAGTGTGGTTAGTCAATAATAAATCTTGATCATAATCTCCTTCTTGACTCAATAAAAACTTTTTAAAAAAACTTATACAAAAAATTATATAATTATAGAAATACAATTCAAAAACAAATAGATAGCATTAGCGAACCTCCCCCAGACTTAAATTGCATTGTCCCCAGTGTAATCCATCTCGGATTGGTTAAGAGAAATTAATCCATAAGGAAACAGTGTTAGAGATAGTCGAATATACCAAGTTTGTTAGGAGTATCGATCGATGGTAGTAGGTGAGCATTGACCGTTGGTGAACCATAAACGTCGATCTGCGGTGTATGGATGGTTTCGATGGATGGTGTACTCGAACTATCAGGTAAACCTTTAAAAATAGAATAAATACTGAAATAAGTAGTTGTATAAATAATTTTAAAACTCGTTACGCTATGTTAGTTCGTCATCGATCGACAGCAACAAGGAGGTGTCGATCGATGCTTAGCTGACAGACTAAATCGTTTGTGTCTATTTTCTGATCATATCTCTATGGGTTAGCTTTATTAGACACTCAAGCACACGTAAAAAACATCCAAACAGAAATAAATAGATATTATAAATCAAAATGCAACAAGAAAAATAAATATGAGTATAAGTCTGAAAGTGAAATTAAACAAAAGACCAAGGAGTATCAAAGGGACTACTCCTCGTCTGATGTATCCAGGTCATGTCGCTGCTGCTGTGGTGCTGCTGGGGGCGATCTGGCTCTGGTCATGGGAAGGCTGAAACACTGGCATCGAGATATCGTCTCCACCCTGGCCCATATCGTTCAAAGTGCCTCCACCACGACTCGCTTTGAAAACACCGTGGTCGTGCATGGGGATCTCTGGGATCTGTGTAAGGCTGGGAGTGGTGGAAGTGGCTGTGCCGGCTCATCCACTACAGATGCTGCGACCGGGTGTGCTGGTCTTAGGCCTCCTCCGCGTCGTACTCTGAAGGGTGCCGTGTGGAGGTGGCACTCAGCTGGGTGGAATGTGAGGCGCTGTAGATTGTCAAAGAAGTTTGTCACCTCGCGCACTGGAAGCTCTATCATCCGAGGCCCTCATCATCCACAAAGGACCAATAGTGCCACTCTTTCATCCACTGGGACCTCGTCAAAAGTAACCCTCATCCATGTAGCACAGCTCTCTCCCTACCGAAGCTCCCTCGAAGCTAATGCCAAGAAAGATAAAAATGGGTGTCAAGAGGCTCCCTATCGTCTCATCTTCGTGCAAGAACCCTCGAAGGGTTTGTCCTTCATGGCCACCAGGTGCTCAGAAAAATATAGCCCTCAAGTTCACCTGTTGATCGCTCATAGGTGGAGGAAAGACCTTGTCGTCGAGCCCAACTAATTCCCTGACGGAATAGTACAGCAATGTTAGCTTCTGAACCCTAACTTTGTTGGGTTCCATCTTGCACAATAGGGTGTTGGCAAGGACCTTCAGGAAATACCATAGAGTAGCGTGACGGACATCCGTATGAGTGGTTGAGCCTGAGTCAAAATGGCCTGTCCCGACGAGGCCCCATATGGTAGGTACACCAGGGAAAGCAGAAACTTAACAGGCGCTGGTACTGATGTCGAATCCATAAAACTCACAGAGCTGCAGGAATGGAATTCGGTTCCGGATGCCTCTGATGAGAAAATCTGGCCTCATGCGCCACCTTCATTCTGGGGCCCTTGTAGAGCACCTGAGCCGTAGCTATGAACTTTCAGAACAGGTGGGGATAAAGAGGATATGGCTTAGTAGCCATGATGCCCAATCAAAGCTCCTGCACCATTTGTCTAAAATCCGTGTAGATCCCAATCTTCTTCATAGTTCGCTTATCGGCGAACTTGGTGGGCTCTGCCAAGCGTTGTAGTAGAGGCTGCCAAAATCATCCACTCTCGCTAACAGGATGATGTTTGGACTCCCTGGTTGCCACAGTTTTTCTACGGTTGGGATAATCCTCGAATGTCACAAGTAAGGCCTCCTCCTCTTTGAGCCAAGGGTCTCGGCATGGAGGACCCCATAGTGGAGACTGGAGCTACCGGTATCGTATCATGCTTTTGTGCACCTCTTGTCCATCTGCATAATGAAATAAAACTAAGAATCAGTATTGGTATCGGGACATAGAGAGCTACCGTCGATTGATGGTACGGTATTGGAAACGATCAACAGATTCTTGTGGCCATCGATCGATGGTGACTCATGGATGTCGATCAACCGTCGATCGCGGATCAAGCAGGACAAAATCAAAAATAAGAAACTCAATTCGTGCTAATCATGTTCAAAGATAGTACATAACTCCTAATCTAGTATTCCATCACCCTTAGTCATCTTAGATTCCGAGTAAACCAAAAAAGATTCGATTTTTCTTCAAACCTTAAAAAATTTCCCAATCTAAGAGATTTGGAGAACATACCTTGAAGATTGAGTGATTGAATTAGAAAGGGTAAAAATCGAGTGATTTAGACTTAAAAACGAGCAAAATCGGCCAAAAATCGTTGGAGAAATCGAGTGATGAACTCGTGTGTGTTTTTGGCGGTTTTGGAGAAAAGTGATTTATGAATCGGGGTCGTGTCTAGTTAACCTACTCGACACATGACCGTCGATCGGCTGTCCTATAGGGGCGTCAATCAATGGTCTGCTCCGTGACTCCAAATTTACTTAAGAAATTTGTAATTGCATAAATGATTGATTGATAAATATTTATTATATATTTGTTACTAATTAATTAAATACTGATATTATATTTTTTGTTTTTTTGTTTTTTTTGTTTTTATTATTATGTTTAATAGTATATATATATATTTGTTTTTATTATATATGTATATATATATTATTATTTTATTATTAAATTAGTGGGTTGCCTCGTATTGAATTTGCTTGTTTAAAGTCGTTAACTTGACGAAAAACAGGTTTATCATTCGGGGTTAGGCTCCTCTAGACATGCGGTCTGAGTATGCGGAATTTCAGCTCTAGCCAAATAATGTTTTACTCCCTGCCCATTCACCATGAAATCTTCTCCTTTAGGATTAAATAGGACAACTGTCCCGTAAGGCGTAACTTCTTTGATGGTGAAGGGTCCGGACCAACGAGAACGTAGTTTTCCAAGAAATAGAGTTAACCGAGAGTCGTAAAGGAGTACTTGATGGTTCAGTTTGAAATGCCGTGAGATAATTTTCTTGTCGTGATAGGCTTTCATTCTCTCCTTGTACAATTTCAATTTCTCGTAGGCGCGATATCTGATTTCGTCGAGCTCATTTAGTTTAATTAATCTCTTTTCTGCTGTGGGTTTAGCATCAGGGAGATGGAAGGATTTTCAGGGAGATGGAAGGATTTTCAGGGAGATGGAAGGATTTTCCATAGGTTAAGTGGAATGGGGTAGTTCCTAATGGTGTTTAAACGTTGTTCGGTATGCCAAAAGTCCATCATCAACTTCAAAGACCAATCTTTACGGGTTGATCCTACCGTCTTTTCTAGGATTTCCTTGATCTAACGGTTGGATACTTCTAATTTTCCTCTGGTCTGATGATGATAGGGTGTAGCTACTTGAAGGTGAACTCCATGTTTCTTAAGCAGTTTTTTGAACACTTTGTTAATGAAGTGGGTGCCTCCATCGCTTATTACGATTCACGGAACTCCAAATTGAGGAAATATAATACTCTTGAAGAGTTTAACGACTACGGCAGCATCATTTTTTGTACTCGCTATTGCTTCCACACATTTAGATACACAGTCTACATCGACCAGTATGTATTTATTTCGGTGCGAAGAAGGAAAAAGGCCCATGAAATCGATGCCCCAGCAATCAAACCCTTCAACTCCAAGTATGGAATTTTCTTCCATCTCATTTCTCTTGCTGATTTTCCCTTTTCTTTGGCAGGTGTTGAATTTCGCTATGTAGGCTTGAGCTTCTCGAAACGTAGTCGGCCACCAAAAGCCCGCTTGTAGGATTTTTAACACTGCCTTAAAACTAGAGAAATATCCGGCGTAATCAGATCCGTGACAAATATATAAAATTTCTGGAGTTTTGCTTTCGGCAACGCATCGTCTATATATGCCGTCAGAACAGTGTTTGTAAAGATAAGGTTGATCCTAGTGATATCTCTCGATTTCTCTCAAAATTTTATTTTTATGATATCCTTTGAAGAGTTCGGGTTCTACTTCTGCCACAAGATAGTTTACTATATCTGCATACCAAGGTCTATCGGTGGTGTTTAGTGCACACACCCCGACTTATACTTCTACCTCTGGGAGAATCATCATTTGGAGTCGAAGGATTACAACTGACGTTGATATTTATTAGAATGATTATTTCGTCTTTCTTCTCAAATGTATCGTCGATCGATGGTGTCTAGACAAAATCGATCGATGCTTTATGGCTATAATTGGTCGATGGTATTGGTGTCACGTCTATCGATTCCACTTCATTTGCCAAACTGAATCTACCAACGAAAGTCAATTCTGCTAAGTAGACATTTTCTGTGGGTAAGAAATCATCAATAGGGATGTCTTTGTCTCCTCTTATTCGTCATAAGTGATCTGCGACTCCATTTTCTACTCCCTTCTTATCTTTGACTTATATGTCGAATTCTTGGAAGAGGAACATCCATCGCAAAAGCCTCAGCTTAGCATCCTTTTTTTTCATTAAGTACTTCAATTTCGCGTGGTCGGTGCGAACTACTACTTTTGAACCGACTAGATAGGATCGGAATTTCTCAAAGGCGAATACCACATCCAATAGCCTCTTTTTCTGTTGTCGCATAATTATGTTGCGCATCGTCCAGAGTTCTGCTGGCGTAGTATATAGCGTGAAAAGTTTTTTCTTTCTTTTGTCCAAGTATCGTTCCTACAACAAAAATAGCTGGCGACGCACATAATTTCAAATGGTAGATCCCAGTCTTGTGCTTGGATTATAGGGGCGTATACAAGCGCTGATTTGATTGCTTTAGAAGATTCGAGACGTTCAGGCGTAAAATTAAATTTCACCTCTTTGAACAGAAGTGCAGTAAGAGGTCTAGCAATTTTGCTAAACTCTTTTATGAATCGCTTATAGAATCCAGCATGTCCTAGAAAAATTCTAACGTGTTTGACATTATTGGGTGACGGTAGTCCAGTCATTACTTCAATCTTTGCCTTGTCCACCTCAATTCCGGCTGCTGAGACCTTGTGTATAGGACAGTTCCGATGTTAACCATGAAATGGCATTTTTCCCAGTTTAAAACAAGATTTTTCTCTTCGCATCTAGGTAATACCTTACACAAGGTATCGGGACATGCTTTGAAATTTGTACCATAAACCAAGAAGTCATCCATGAAAGCCTCCATGAAGTCCTTGATTATATAGGTAATTATTGACATCATGCATCTTTGGAAAGTCGCATGGGAGTTACAAAGTCCGAATGGCATCCTGCAAAAATGTTGCATAGGGACAAGTAAAGGTGGTCTTTTCTTGGTCGTCCAGATGTATGGGGATGTAGAAGAATCTGGAATACCCGTCAAGAAAACAATAGTATTCGTGGCTTGCAAGCCTATCTAACATCTGATCAATAAAGAGTAAAGGGAAATGATCTTTTAGTGAGCCAGCATTTAGCTTCTTGTAATTGATACACAATCGGTATCCGGTGACAGTTCTAGTAGGGATCAATTCATCTTTGTCATTTTTTACCACGCTAATTCCTCCTTTATTTGGCAGAACAGGAACCGGGCTGACCCAGTTGCTGTCTGAGATCGGATAAAAACGCCTGCTTCTAGAAGTTTCATGATTTCCTTTTTAACTACTTCCTTCAGGTTGGGGTTCAATCTCCTCTGATGCTCGATGTAAGATTTTGATTCATCATCAAGGTGTATCATATGCATGCATAGAGTGGGAGAAATTCCCAGGATGTCATCTAACGAATATCCGAGAGCCTTGTGGTGCTTCCGAAGTTGATTCAGCAACAGTGCTTGCTCTTCGCTACTCAAATTTGCATTTATGGTGACATGATAGGAATTTTCTTAAAGAAAAGCTTATTTAAGACCGGCTGGAAGTGGTTTGAGCTTGATTTTCGGTGATTCCTCCTTGCTCTAGTCGTCGGTCACAATACGCTGTTGATCGAGTTCGTCAAGATTGACGGTAAAAAAATCTTCTATGGCATCTATTAACCTTGGATACTCCCCAGTGCTATCTTCTAACATAGAGATGTCACTATCAGGAGATGTGATTGCTTTCTATAGAAGTTTGTTCAAGCACATGTCTATGAATGATTCTTTTGCTAGGTCGGAAAGGTAATCGATATGGTAGGTTTGACCGTCGATGAGTGGTTTTTTATTATATTTTCCATGTCAAAGACCATCGGAATCTTCCCGATGTTGAGGCATATACATCCTTTTCTGACATCAATGATCGCTTCAGCAGTGGCCACGAAAGGTCTTCCTAAGATAACCGGATTCCGAGGTTCTCGCTCATATTTAAGCACTATGAAATCTGTAGGTATATCACAATTATGAATACATATGGGTACTTCCTCAAGTACACCTTCAAGAATTCTAGTGGATCTATCAGCTAAAATGAGTGTGACCCTGGTAGGTTGAAACTGTGTTAGACCGAGAGTGACTGCAACGGATAAGGAATTAGGATTACACAAGAGTCTAAATCGCAGAGCGATCTTTGAAATCTCTCATCGCTAAGGAAACTACCAGGATCAGGGAGTTGAACTGGAGTTTTTCCTTGAATAATTTCGCTCATTTCTTCAGTTACCATCATCACGTAGTGTTCCGAGTCATGGAATCTTCATGATGCTGCATCTTTCACGTACTGCTTAATAGCAGGCGAGATGTGAATGGCATCGCAATGTTTATTTTGTCAAACGCTTTCTTGAATGTTGCCTTTTCCAGCTGCTTCTTCTTTTTCTTGCCGTTTTTTGGAGGAAATGGGGCTTTCGCTTGGTAGATCCTTGTCTTAGCCTGTTCGATTGGTTCTGGGTCAGAGCGTCGATCGATTCTTTCTTGAGGGCGTCGATCGATTTAAGGTAACGGGTGTCGATCGATGTCAAGTACGGGGTGTCGATTAATTTCTCCCACGTCTATGTTCCTTCCCTTAGGTTCAATAATTGATTTCTCAAGGTCTTCATTTTGGCATAATACTTCAGTTTCAGGAAGGATTTCGGGATGTTTATGTAAATTTCGAGCGAGATGGGATGCGATTTTTCTTTTTCATCCTTCGCGATTTTCTCTAATTCATTGATGGTGGTGTTTTCTCTAACGCCAGGGGTGAGTTGTCGACCGCTTTGTAAAGCTACGACATTGCATTGGCTCCTGCGGTTAGTGTCTATTTTACCAGGTAAGAATCCATCCTCTCTCCTGATGGACATAGCGTTGCTCGCAACTTGGTTGTCTATTCTCTTAATGTGTGCGCTCAGAGTTTCAAAATTTTCTGTCATCTCCCAGTATATCAGATGTAGTTTCTCATTGAGGTCGACGGATATTCTATGGTTTCCTGTGAAAACTTGGTTCACTTTTTTACTTTGAACTTCTTTCGTATCTGTTCACAGTGGTATCGTGGTTGCATGTGAAATTGCCAGCGCTTTCCCTAAATCATTGATTGTTCAGGTTCATATCACATCAGAGAACTCAACTCGTTTTTAAAAGTTGGAAGGTGCAGCATTGTCCTCACCATAATGTTGAGATACGTTATTTCCGTCCAAAAGGGCTGCAACTGATGCCAGAGTTTTTCTAACTCGGATCGAGTTTTCTCCTCTGCGAAAAATGGTGGTTCCTTCCTTTTGGTGTCTCTCTTTTCGAAAGCTCTTCTTACATGGTGGTGTTTACTGTTCTAGCAGAGTATAAATATCCTAAAAATGAACTATCAAATTAACCCTTAATCCTAACACACAAAACAATACTCTTGCCAAGAGAGATCAGGTGTAGTACTTAGGGATCAAATCCACAGAGAACAATGACACACAATAGATTTCTTATTGTAAAGGTTAAGCTAGGTGATTATATATATTGGTAACAAGTAATCAGTCTAAGGAAATGTTCCTTATTGGAGAGTGTAGATGCAATATGGAAATATGCTATTAATGTAATTATGAAAATATGCTAATAATGTAAATATTTAAATATTCTACTAATCTAACTAGATGTAAATGTAAATATGCTTGATATAGGGTTTCAGGCAAGTGGATTATAGAGGATAAAAGCTAAGGGTATTAATCATAGAACTAGATATCTAATGTAAAAGACAACCAGATCTCGCTGTGACTCTAATCTATTGACTAAGTCCAATGTCTCAGATCTCGCTTGTTGACACGGAATGACCGTCGATTGATGGCAATGATCCTGCGTCGATCGATGGTTTCTTGAGTCAAGCTTTATGACCAAATTCGATAAGTTCACTAAATCAACTCTCGTTTGTTTCTAGCAACCTAGCTAAACAGGATTAAGTCCAGTAGTAGACCATCCTCTTCTTGACTCAATAAAACTTTTTAAAAACTTATATAGATATAAATAACATTCAAAACAATCAAATAGAATTAGCAAACCTCCCCCAGACTTAAATTACATTGTCCCCAGTGTAATCCGTCTCGGATTGGTTAAGAAAAATTAAATCATAAGGAAACGGTGTTAGAGATAGTCAAATATACCAACATTGTTAAGTGTATCGATTGGTGGTAGTATGCGAGAGTCGACCGATGGTAAACCATGATCTATGATCGATGATGAACATGTGGTGTCGATCGACAGGTAATTCGCGCTATCGGGATACCTTCATATATATAATAGATATTTAATTAGGTTGTAATAATATAAATAAAGCTCAAAACTCGTTACACTATGTTAGAACACCATTGATCGAAAACAACAAGTAGGCGTCGATCGATGGTAGGCAGTCAGACTGAATCGTGTGTATCTACTCTCCATTCTTATCATCTCTATGTAGGTTTGCTCTATTAGACATTCAAACACAATGTGAAAATATGATCAAACAGTGATAAATAAATAAGTAGTCGAAAGTAGAAATGCGACAAAAAACAAACAAACATAAGTAATAGTCTGAAAGGGAGATAAAGTAAAGAGAAAGGAGTATCGAAAAGACAACTCCTCATCGGACGTATCCTGGTCCTGCTGCTGCTGCTGTGGTGCTGGAGGTGATCTGGCTCGTGTCCTGGGGCAGCTGAAGCACTGGCATCGCGACATGGTCTCTTTCCTGGCCCATATCAATCAAATTGCGTCCACCATGACCCGCTGCAAAGTACCATGGTCGTGTATGGGCAGCTCTGGGATCACCGGGAAGGCTGGAGGAGGTGGAGGCGGTTGTGGTGGCTCGTCTGCTCCTGCTGTGGCGAGTGGGTGTGCTGGGCGGAGACCTCCTCTGCGGCCCCACTCTAAGGGGTGCGGTGTGGATGTAGCGCTCCTCTGGATGGAACGCGAGGCGCTGTAGATCGTCAGAGAAGTCTGTCACCCCTCGCATCGGTAATGGTCTCATCCTCAGTCCCTCGTCATCCACAAAGGACCAAAAGCGTCCCTCCTTCAGCAACTGCGCCCTCGTCAGGTGACCCTCATCCATGAAGCACAATCCTCTCTCAACCAAAACTCCCTCGAGACTGATTTCAAGAAAAGTGAAGATCGGTGTCCAGAGGCTCCCTATCGTCTCCCTCTTTGCACCAGAACCATGGAAGGGTTTGTCCTTCAGGGACACCAGATGCTCCGCAAATATAGCTCCCATGTTCATCTGCTGATCGGTCTCTGGTGTAACAAAGAGCTCGTCGTCGAGTCCAACTAATTCCCTGATGGAATAGTATAGAAGTGTCATCTCGTGAACCCGAACCTTGTTGGATTCCATCTTGCACAACAAGGTGTTGGCAAGGACTTTCAGAACGTAGAGCAGGGTGGGGAGACGGACGTCCGTCTGAGTGGCTGAGCCCGAGTCAAAATGGCCTGTCCCGATGAGGCCCCAGAAAGTAGGCAGACCAGGAAAAGGAGCAACCGCACAAGCACTGGTACAAATGTCAAAGCCGAAGATCTCGCACATCTGTGGGATGGGGATCCTATACCGGATGCCTCTGATGAAGAAGGTCAGGGTGGCCCCATGTACCACTTTTGACCTGGGGCTCTTGAAGAGCACCTGAGCTGTGGAGATGCAATGCCTCACCAGGTATGGGTAGAGAGGATATGGCTTAGTATCCATGGTGCCTAATCCGAGCTCCTGTACCATCTGTTTGAAGTCAGTGTAGAGTCCCAGTTTCTTCAAGGTTCGCTTGTCAACGAACTCGGTTGGCTCGATGGTGACGCCTTGCCAGGCGTTGTAATAGAGGCTGTCGAAGACATCCCACTCTTCACTCAGGCGACGGTGTCTGCATTCCCTCGATGCCACATCTCTTCGAGGATGTGGATAGTCCTCGAATGTCACAAGGAGAGCCTCCTCTTCCTTGGGCCAAGGGTCTTGGCATGGAGGATCTCGTGGTGGAGCGTTGGGACCACCGACCTCATAACGTGCCTTAGTCCTTCCCTCGTCCATCTGCATATAACGAGAAAAACAAAAATCAGAATCGTTGTTGAACTGAAAGTAACAGCCGACGATCGATTGTGTCGCATGATCATTGATCGACAAGACCTAATGGTCGTCGATCAATGTCGACTCCTGGGCATCGATAAACTCTGTGTCGCGGATCAGTGTTCACAAGATCAAAAATAATCAACTCATATCATGCAAATCATGTATAAAAATTATGGATAGTCCCTAATATAGTACTCCAGCACCCTAAATCGTTCTACAGTCCGACTAAAAAACACCAAATTTTGATTTTTCTTCAAACCCTAAAAAATTCCCTAAACTAAGAGGTTTGGAGAACATACCTTGAAGATTGAATGATATAAAGAGTGGAACAGGTAGAGAGTGTAGAAATCGTATGGTTTATGCTCAAAAACAAGCAAAATCGGCCAAAAATTCGGAGAGAAATCGGGTGTATAAGTCGTATATGTTTGGCGGTTTGGAGAGAAGTGTTTTATGAATCGGGGTCGTGTCGAGTTAACCTACGCGACGCACGACCGTCGATCGATGTCAATATAGGGGCATTAATCGATGGTCTAGTCGATGACTCCTTCTGTAGTTTAGATTTTTGCAATTGCATAAATAATAGGTAATTATTAAATATTTGTTAATTATAAAAGTATTACTAAATTTTCCTTTTGGTTTTCGTATTTTTATCATTATTTATATATGTATAAATATTATTATATTAGTAATTTAGTGGGTTGCCTCCCACTCAGCGTTTGTTTAAAGTCGTTAGCTTGATAGGGGATGGGCTTAGCATACGGGATCAGGCATCTCTAGACGCGTGGTCTGCGTATGCAGATTTTCAGCTCTAGTCCAATAGTGTTACACTCGCTGCCCATTTACCATGAAATTTTCTCCCTTAGGATTAAGCATGACAACTGTCCCATGAGGGGTAACTTATTTGATGGTGAAGAGTCCAGACCAACGAGAACGTAATTTTCCAGGAAATAGGGTTAGTCGAGAGTTTTACAGGACCACTGGATTTTTTGGTTCAAAATGACGTGAAATAATTTCCTTGACGTGATATGCTTTAGTTCTCTCCTTTTAATTTCGAGTTCTAGTAAGCGTCATATCGGATTTCGTCGAGCTCATTTAGCTGAACTAATCTCTTTTCTGCTGCGGGCTTAGCATGGTTGTAGTCCTTAATCCATATTCTCTCCTTTAAGTACCTGTGTTATAAGGTTTAGGGAAAGAATAAATTAGCAGACAATAAAGTAAAAACCTAGACAATATTCTAAACGAAATCTAATGGCAATAAGAAAGAGTCATCGGCAACGGCACCAAATTTGATGTGGTTATTTTTATATCGCTTTCAAATTAACTCTATTTCCCACTTTACTCTCTCAAATAAGAGGTTCAGTGTAGTACTTAAAGATCAAATCCACAGAGACTCTAGGATTGCACAATAGACTTATTGTGTCAAATTAAAGCTAGATGAATCATAACAATAACAATAAAAGTAATTTTAAGATTGATTTGGTTTGTGAGGATTATATTAAGATTTATACTTATGGAAAATTCTTACGTAGGCTTAGATAATGCAGACATAGATTGCTAGGGTTTTATTAAGCATCATTCTGAACTCAAACAGGACGGTTTAGGAGATCGATGACAATAACATGGCATCGATCGATGCTCATTCTAAAAATTGGTTCGTGGTGATGGTTCTCCAAACTATAATTACT
>CAJHQQ010004873.1:0-22804 GCA_905132885.1 Moricandia moricandioides | reverse complement strand
TTAGACTGAAACATGTTGAGTGTGGTGAGGTTGAGGTTCAACTTCAATAGATTGATCTTCATGGCTCCAATGGACCATAATTTACCATCATGTTTAAATTTAGAACCACCCAAATTGATGTAGATGAATGTATTAATGAACATGATGAGAGAATGAGCAAAGACTATTCACTTTATTATTTACTATTTTCTTAGTAACTGAAGTGAACCAATATTAGTTAGATCTGGGCATTTGTAACTAAACCTAGGATTCGAACCAAGTCTAAAATGGAAAATCTCAAAAAATCAAATATATATATGATTTGAGTTGTAAGAACATTTTGAATGAATTGTGTGTAGTGCTAAATCTTAGATATTGAGTGTTAGCCAAATATGAGTGTTACCTCAACAAGTATAAAAAATACTGCGCAAATTTGGAAAATTTAATTCAATCTTTTTTCTAACATTAAATCAGTTCAATATGGTAAATAAAGAGTTTCCCTCTTTGACAAAAAAAAGAAAGAAGATGCTCTCTTGAAAAGTATAAAATTGGGATAAAAAGTCCACATGAGAACACACTACCAAACAACCTATGTAGTAGAGGACGTCAATACTCTCTTGATTCTTGAAGCATCACATGTAGGAAAGATCCAAGTAGTCTCTCGATCTTTACACGCCTAGCTATACACTCTCTTATTATGTGAGTCCAGAGTATGATCGAGAGATCACTTAGGAATAATAACCAATAAATTTGAGATTTTGTCAAGCAAATGATCTTTGGGGCTGAAAGAAGATTTTTGGAGCTTTTGTATTATTATTTAAAACATAAATAAGTATTCTAAATATATGATTTCATGTATTTTAGTCAAAACGTAAAATGAATGAATCTGAAGTATTACTAATCGAATCTATAATAAGTTTGGAGAAAATGATCATATAAAAAAATTATGAATATATTCAAACCGAAATATTTTAATTGAACCTTAGTTAAACATTTATATAAAACCTTAATAATATCTAAGAAACTTAATCCAAAACCCAAAAATTTAACTCAAGTCAAAATGCGAAGGCCTAGTTAGTATCAATAGTCAATAGAGTAAAGTTACGATGCTTTTGTAGAAAATGCAAAAGCTACGATGATATAGTTAAGATATTTCAGTTTTAATTTCACACGTTAGTTAAGGTGAAAACTAAAGCCACTATAATTGGTGTTTTAATCCATTAGTACTTTAATTCATTTGAAATGCTACCACAATAAAAATATAGGTTTTCCTCATAAATTTGATTTGTCACCGCCTAAGTATTGTTTAACATTGACAATAAGAAAAAATGTTGAAGTATGATAATTCATGTCAATTAATTAGCAAAATCATATGCACATTAAGTAGTAATATCTGAAGTCAAGTCTGAATATTGTTTAATTTTAAGAGAAAGTAGATCACTTAAGTAATTTTATCTATGAGCATTCTCTCACTACAAGAAAACTCGGCCATTACTAGGACGGGTATTCCTCGTAATTTCCTAGTAAATGGCCATTTACAAGGAAATTACGAGGAAACTCGTTTCCTCGTAACACGTTCATCGTAAAGCCTTTTTCCTCGTAAGGTCGTAGCTAATTTACGAGGAAACATTTCCTCGTAAAGGCGTGGGTTGGTTTTCCTCGTAAGCTCGTCGTATGGTTTCCTCGTAACAGCGTAGTAAGGTTTTCCTAGTAAGTTCGTAGTAAATCCTTACGAGGAATTTACTAGAACATTTTACGAAGATTTTACTTGGAAACCTTACGAGGATTTTGCTTCGAAATGGTTTTTTCCCTATTAAAAAAAAATAATTATAAATATAATTATTTTTTATTTAAAAATTAAAAAAATCAAATTATAAATAAAAACTAAAAAACAAAATATTTTATAAATAACTAAATAATATACATAAAGTTTTAAAATTCATAATATACAATTAAAAAAAAAACTACGGATGGTGGCCGTGAAATTGCTGAACGAAGTCGTCCTGGCTCGGGAAATCCTCTCCATAGTTGGTGGCCGGCTGTGACTGTGATGGTGGATGCTGTTGGGTTGGAATTCCTCCGCCTTCCCGTCTCTGACGCAACATCTCCTCCAAATGCGGGTTTCCAACCGCCATAATCTCGAGGACATTGGTGAGAGAAGTGACATGGTCAGTGAGCGAAGACAACTCCGAGCGTAGCTGAGCGTTGACATCGTGCTGCTCCTGATGATAAGACGATGTCGCTGCAGGGACATCGTTAACCGAGCCAATCCCGATGATACGCCCCTTTTTCCTAGGGGCGACCTGTAAATAAAAATATTAATAACATTAAAAAAAATTAAAAAATATATAAAATTAATTAATAATAAAACCAAATTATATATTTACCTGCTCGTAAATCTTATCCACTTCAACAGTGGATAATATGACTGGAGTCCCAGCCTGCTGAGTCAACTGGGTCCGGCGCTCGTCAACCCTCGCAACAACCTCGTTGTAGATCCGCTCGGAAGCAGGATCTACAAACTGCCCAGTCTTGTTCCGGTGGGTCCTCTCGTAAAGGTCTTTCAGAGATGGAAGAACTCATGTCTCCTTAGCCTAAAATTAATTTATAAAATTAAATATTAATTTGGAATATTCAAATAAAATAAAAATTAAATAGATTAAAAATCATCTTACCATGTCTAGACGAATTCCCGCTTGAGGTTTTCGACCCGTGGTGTGAAGCACCTTCGTGTTGCCATGCTCGTCTTTGGTCATGCGGTTCCCGGAGTTTGTGTTGGAGGTTCTGACCGAGTCCGGCAACTCCCAATAGCTGATGAGGCCATCCCACACCGTGGTTGTGAGGCAATCGGGTTTCCCGGCCTCGTAACCATCCACCTGATTTAAAAAAAAATAGAATTAATTTAAGTCAGTATATAATATTTTTAAAACTATATATATATATATATATATATATATATATATATATATATATATATATATATTATAATTTATAAATCTATATATACCTGATAGTCGCCCTTCCAGTTGTAGACCATGTCGAGCAATCGTGCTCTTGCCTTGGCCTCAAACTCCTGCTTCACCCGCTGGTGAATCCCAATAGACCAGCGATACTTTTGCTGTAACCAGAAAAAATAAAATATGGATTAGTTCAATAATATCAATAATTTTAAATAATTAAAAATAAATTAACTAATTAAACTTACAGCAAACGATTTGAACCACGTCTTTTTTGTGTGGCTCGCCGTCATCTTCCAGTTTGGAGCTGGATCGGGAAAGTATCCCTTAATGCAGTCTGAGACGCTAGATCCGACACAATTGTCAACACTAAACCTGGAAAGACACAAAATAAATCATTAATTAGATTAATTAAGAAATAAATAAAAAAAAACTTTTTTAAAATTAAAACATACAAAAATATGTTTCGGCCGTCCCATCGGATAGGATCTAACTCTGCCAGCCCTTCTCTACCTGGAAGGGTCAAAATATCCTCCACCGTGTACACCGCAAAGGGTGCGTTCGGCGGCACATCCAAATCGGGATGAACCCCGACCGGTGGAGGAGGAGGAGGAGGATGGGGTTCCCGGGACGCCGTAGAAGCTCCCTGAGTCTCGGGAATCGAAGATGAACTGGGAGCTGACGAAGATGAACCCGGAGCATCCTGACGCCCAAACATGTCTCCGTAGTGACTCCCTCCAGAGACGACGTCCTCTTACCGGCAGCCTTAGCAAGCTTTCTCTGTCTAGGCATCTATATTTTTTTATAAAAAATCATAACATTAATTCCCCGTATAATTTAAAAAAAACACTAAATAAAAGTAAACCAACATAATCTAAATTCCCTAAACTAACCACCTAATCTAAATTCCCTAAACTAACCACCTAATCTAAATTCCCTAAACTAACCACCTAATCTAAATTCCCTAATCTAATCACCTAACTACGAATTAGAGAGTACCTTTAGAGGATTTAGAGAGAAGGTTACTAGCAAATGAGAAACTGGATTGCTCGAGTATATATAAGGAATTTGGTTTCCTCGAAAACCCTAGTAATTTTACTAGGACCTTACGAGGAAATACATATGCCCGTGTTTCTATTTCCTCGTAAGGTCCTCGTAAGCATATTACTAGGGCTTTACGAGGAACTTGCTATGCCCGTGTATTTTTCCTCGTAAAGCCCTAGTAAACCTTACTAGGGCTTTACGAGGAAATAGATATGCCCGTGTTTTCTTTTACTAGGGTTTTACGAGGAAAGGGTTTATAAATCCCTAAACTCGAAACCCCAAACCCTAAACCACAACTTCCTTAACTTATAACCTCTTCTACAACCAAACTCCTAACCTCTTCTACACATAAACCCCAAACCCCAAATGCAAATTGATTTTGTGATTAAACAAACTTATAACATATATAATCCAAATTCATTTTTGTGATTAAACAAACTTATAAACATACATAATTCATTCGGATACATTGTCGTCATCTGTTGAAACATCATCATTTTCTAAAAACTCGTCGTCTACACCTTCGTCCGTTGAGTGATCAGGAACATCTTCGTATTCACGATTATGCGGATCAATGAGTAAGAACTCATCAATTTATGCTTCAACTACCTCGATCTCATTGGTGTTTTCTTCTTGTAATGGTGGTTCATCTCCAGCGATTATTCGTCCTCGAGGTGTAACTTTGATAACAGCTAACCAGTTTATTCCCGAGGTATTAATCCGAGGGTATGGAATGAAGCAAACTTGATCTGCTTGGGAAGCTAATATGAAAGGCTCGAACTTGTTGTACCTACGAAAATAATCATTATGTTAAATTTAATTAATACTGAAAACCTGGATATTAAAAAAAAAAAGAATTTGGTGTACCTTCGTCCACCGTTGACATCAACTACACCGTTCTTGTTAATCCGAACACCTCTGTTTACGACGGGGTCGTACCACTCACACTTGAAGATAACGCATTTCAAACCCATACTCGGGAATTGAACTTCATAAATCTCCTTCAAGATCCCGTAGAAATCTGTTTCGCCTTTCACACAAATTCCATAATTACTTGTCGCCCGGTGTCTACCATAGTCATAGGTATGAAAAGTATAGCCTCGGGTGAAATACATCGACGATGTAGTGACCTTTGCAACTGGACCTTGAAGTAATTCGCGAAACCATGCGGGATACTCAGGATCGTCATAATCAACCTGCAACAAATTAAAAAGTTAAATAATTAGACATTAAACTTACTTTGCTAATGTTTGCATACAATTTAAGTAATAAATAAGTACATGTTTCCTCAACCACTTGATAAAGTGTTGATTTTTCCTTTTGTCTAACTCTGTTGTCGATATTCCAGGTATTGCTTCCTCGACTTGAGTCTCAAATTGACTGTAAAATCATATATGTTATGTATTATATTTAATATTGAATATATATATATATATATATATATATATATATATATATATATAAGTGTGTATGTTTATATATTTACCTTTCAAAATAAGCAATCAATGGATGCTCGCAATTAAGAAGAATATAAAGGTGTGCACTATGGACGTCTTCATCACTCGACCACCAAATCTCTTTCAATTTCCCACTCAATCGCCCAATTTGACAAAAGATGTCTGGAACATCGTCTTCCATATATGTCGGCGCGACACCACCATCATCATATCTTCTTGGAGCTCGTTTCCTTGTACGTACTTTCGGTGCAAAGTAGTACGAAGTGAAATGTGATGTTTCTTCCGTCAAACTTCCCGCCACAATAGAACCTTCAACTCTTGCTAGGTTTTTGGCTTTTCCTTTCAAAGTTTTCATGGCCCTTTCATACTGATACATCCATCCATAATGCACGGGTCCACGAAGTAATGCTTCATACGGGAGGTGGACAACTAGGTGTTCCATGACGTCGAAAAAAGTTGGCGGGAATATTTTCTCCAAGTTGCAGATTAAGACGGGGATGTTTTCATGAAGTTGTTGGACAACTTCCACTTTAAGAGTGCGGGTGCTCAGATCCCTAAAAAATGCTCCAATTCCTTATATATATACGAAAACAAAAATTATCCATATTAGTATATATATATATATATATAGAGAATTAAATTAATCATGTCATCGTATTATATTAATTAATTACCTGAAAGTGCTTCATGTACTTTTGCCGGTAGTAGCTCCGCAAACGCAAAGGGAAGTAGTCGCTGCATAAAGACATGACAATCATGGCTCTTCATCCCGGAGAACTTTTGCCCTTTCTCAACACATCTTGAGAGATTTGAAACATACCCATCGGGGAACTTCACTTCTGAAGCCACCCAGTTGAACAACGCAGACTTTTTTTTCTGATGACAGTCTGAAAATTGGAACTGGAACTTGCCCATTGCTTTTTATATGTAGCTCACTCCTTGAGCAGATATCGGGTAAGTCCAACCTTGATTTTACTTTGTCTTTCGTCTTCCCTGGGACATTCAATATAGTGTTCATGATGTTCTCAAAAAAGTTCTTCTCTATATACATCACATCGAGGTTGTGGCGCAAAAGAAGATCTTTCCAATATGGCAATTCCCAAAATATACTCTTTTTGTGCCAATTGTGCTGAACACCATAATAATCATGCATATTACTGGGAACATGCCAATTCCCACCACGAGGAGCTGTTTCTAGAGCACCGTAGTAATCGATTTGTGCTTCGATTTGTTCTCCAGTTAAATATGGAGGAGGAGTGTCCCTGACAACCCTTTTGTGCCTGAACAATTTCTTGTTTCTTCGGTATGGGTGGTGAATGGGAAGAAATCGACGGTGACAATCGAACCAACTAGTCTTCCTACCATGCTTCAACTGAAATGCATATGTCATTCCATTACAATATGGACAAGCTAATCTCCCATGTGTAGTCCACCCAGACAACATACCATATGCAGGAAAGTCACTTATGGTCCACAAAAGCATCGCTCGCATCGTAAAGTTTGTTTTCGTTGAACAATCATATGTCCTCACCCCTGTTGACCACAAATCTTTCAACTCTTTTATCAGTGGTTGTAGAAAAACGTCGAGAGATCTTTTTGGATGTTTTGGACCAGGTATTAATATGGTCATGAATAGAAACTCTCGTCGCATGCACATCTCCGGTGGCAAGTTATACGGTGTAAGAAAGACTGACCACAATGAATATTATCTCCCAGACATTCCAAATGGACTAAATCCCTCAGTGCATAATCCAAGATACACATTCTGGCTATTGCTAGCGAAATGTGGATGTACATTGTTAAAATGTTTCCATGCTCTTGCATCTGATGGATGAGTCATCTCTCCATCCATCTGAGTATGCTCGGCGTGCCATCTCATCCCTCCAGCTGTCTCCTCAGATTGGTACAATCTTTTCAATCTGTCTGTGATTGGTAGGTACCACATCCTTTGGTACGGTACCCTATTACGCCCTCGACCTTGCGGTTTGAATCGTGCCTTCTTACAAAATCGACATTCTTCTAACTTCTCATCATTTTCCCAGTAAATCATGCAGTTGTCGATGCAAACGTCTATCATCTCCGAGGGCAACCCAAGACTATATACCAATTTCTGAATCTGATAATAAGATTCAGCAGAGACATTGTCTTCTGGCAAATACTCTTTAAACAAGTCTGCCCATGCATCCATACAATTTTCAGGTAGATTGTGATCGGTTTTAATACTCATCATTCTAGCAGCCAACGACAATTTAGACAGACCTTCTCTACAACCACTGTAAATTGGCTCATTCGGAGCATCTAACATTTCATAAAACTTTTTTGCATCTAAGTTAGGTTCTTCAACTTCATCATCATCATGAGTTACAAAGGCATCACCTACCATATCATGAACCCTATCACAATCTACCATTTGTTCCTCTTGGTGATGATAGCTATTACTACTGCTACCTTCATTACGCAAATGCTCAACCGGTTCAATCTGAAAATTGCTATTACTACTGCTACCTTCATTCCTACAACTAGCATCTTCTCCATGTTGATACCAAATATAATAATATGGCATGAAACCTCTATTTATTAAATGCTTCCAAACATTTTCACGAGGGCCTAATTTGGTATTGCAACATTTTCGACAAGGACAAAACATCTTACCACTTTCCTGCGTGAGTGGTGTAGAATCTGCTTGATGCATAAACGTCTCCAACCCTTCGAGAAATTCTTTCGTCACCCTCCCGTTATTATCTCTGTGTGAATACATCCACTTCCGCAACTCGAAAATATTTCCCGGACCGGACATTTTTTTTGTGTTTGATTAAGCTTATAGCTGATTTTTTTTGGTGTGTTTCAAATGAATCACATATGGTGGTATTTATAGGAATTTTCGAATCTGAGAATTTACTAGGAAATTGCTAGGAAAAGTAAGTACAAAACACGTTTTTGATTTAAATTCAATATTTTCTATCCATTTCCTCTTAATTTCGTAGCAACAAAACCATTCCTCCCAATTTCGTAGTAAACTTTTACTACGACTTTACGAGGAGGGTTGTTACTATGAAGTTACGAGGAAAATGACATTTTCCTCGTAATAGCCACGTAAGATTACTTCGATTTTACGAGGAAATCATTTTCTCGTAGGGTTACGAGACCTTACGAGGAAAACAGGTTTCCTCGTAAAATCGAAGTAAACTCGTAGTAAATTTACGAGGAACTATTTTCCTAGTAAATTTTCCTAGTAAAAGCTTAGTTTTCTTGTAGTGTCTCTCTTAAAACGTTTACATAAGCGATTGCGAAAATGAAATTGAGGAAAAATATGGAGGCTACAAATTACTTTGATTTTTTTTCTCTTTAAATTAGAGTTTTTATCCAACTATCTTTGAATTACTTGGTTTCTTTCCATTGAATTTTGATTCTAGCGGATTTTATAATGTAGCTTCTCCTTTACGATTTCTTTAGTAGAAACCGCCATGGATATGGGGTTATATATGTTACAACGATGCTTTGTATCAAAGAATTCACCCCCTTCACACATAGGCTGATAACTTTCGAACCGGATGCATAATCTATCACTTTTTTTATCAACGATGAACCAATCACGGTACCATTTTAAGTTTGCAATGAAGCTGCTTCTTCAAATGGTTCACGGTGGTTGTCATGCGTTTGAATCCAAAAGAACAAAATCTCTGTGAAATGGCAGTTTAAATGTTGAGGATTTGGGGTCTTGATGACTCTGTTGTTGGAAGGATTATTAAACCAGACAAAGTGCTATTTTTTTTTCAACTGAGTATATAATGAACGTCTTTCTCACACAAAGACTGTAATCATTCCCAAAGTGGATGGTGACGCTTCACTATTGGTATCCTAACTTATTTGATGATGTTTCTAAGGTGATCCCTTTCTGGATTCAAATAAGGGGTATTCCTCCACAATTCCTAACCCGACAAATGGTTGAATTCATTGGAGGGATCCTTGCACCAATGGTGGACGTTGATTTTGATGATCACTCAACTTGGATTGATTTTATGTGTGTAAAATTTATCTGGAATGCTAATCCCCCTCTATGTTTCGAGCTTAATTTTCAATTTGGTCAACATGAAGACATTACTATTTCCTATAAGTATGAAATGCTCGGTAGTTTCTGTCATAACTGTGAGATAAGACACTGATGATGATTTTGATAATCCTCAAGACGAAGATGATGAGGTAGAGGATTCTCCAAATTTGGATGTGAATGATCCCATGAATGAACAAGCGCCACAAGTTGTCGCTGATAACTACTCTAAGATTAAAATGCCCTAGGCACCTTTTCAAACCTGGATTCCTCTTATCCTTTTTATTATGATGATTAATCCATTGCGAAAAGAAGAAGGTATGAAAGTGCAGGGCTGCTAAAAGAAAAGTGTATTTTTAAAGAGTTAAGGATGTGTATGAAGAGTTTTATAAGCATATTGCAATGAAGAAGAGTAAGCGGGATGATATGTATGCAATCCTTTAAATTCCACCACATTCCAGTGATCGGATAGTCCTTATTACAAATAACAAAGGGGTACGTAATTCATAGTTTCAGGATAATGTTTCTGCTACTTCAAGTTTGGACAAAAGTAGAAATATA
The DNA here is from genome assembly GCA_905132885.1 of Moricandia moricandioides. Taxonomy (NCBI): domain Eukaryota; kingdom Viridiplantae; phylum Streptophyta; class Magnoliopsida; order Brassicales; family Brassicaceae; genus Moricandia; species Moricandia moricandioides. The sequence goes on along the minus strand of CAJHQQ010004873.1, from coordinate 12,758 downwards.
TATCTTTACCATAGAGATAACAACATTAAGTCCACAAAGAAGATTGAGTTACTTAAAACTGAATTAGATTTGGCAATGACTACATCAAGATGTTTTTGTGATGAAGTTCCAAGATTACAGTCATAGTTTCTTACTGAGTTGCATGAGGAGGAGTCATTTTGGTTTTAGAAAAATCGCAGTCATGACTGGTTAATGGTGATCTTAATAGTTCATTTTATCAGGCTTGCACTTAAAAAAATTATAGGAATATTATTTACTCTGTCCAAGATAGTGAAGGAAAAAATTTACCAAGGATAATCCGCGATTGGTGATCAGGATGAAACATATTTCACTAACGCATATATTTCTTATGGAAATGATGTTGATGATATATTGTTTTATAATTTATCAACCAAGGTTACTAGAGAGATCAACCAGTCTCTTCTTTGACAAGTTGTTATATTGGAGGTTGAAATCTCTGTTTTTCATTGGTTCAGATATTGCTCCAGGCCCAGACGGTTTTACAACACATATTTTACTAAAGTTCTTGGAGTATAATAGGAACATATATTGTCAATGAGGTTCAACGGTTTTTTGCAACTAGACACATGTTCTCGGATGTCAATTATGTCTGATATCTAAGCTTGACCATTCAATTACTCTTGTGTATTATCTACCAATAGCTATTTGCAATATCTTAGACAAGATTGTTTCAAACATATTGGTCAATAGAATGGAGAGAAAGTTAAGTAACAAAGTAGACAAAAGATTCAGTATGCTTTTTTATGGGTTGAATGATTACTGACATTATCTTCAGAGCTAATAAACTCTCTAAAATTCCAAAAATAATTTCTCAACAGTGCATGGCCATCAATACTAATATTACAAAATCATATGACCATTGGTCGATATTTTTAGAGAAAAAGATCTTTCGATTTTGATGAATGTTAGATCAAATGAATTATGAAAATAGTATCATTAGTAAATTACTTTGTCCTCATAAATGCTGTGCCTCACATAAATATTCAAATTTTTGGTAGAATTCGTCAAGAGAATCCCATATCTCCTTACTTAATTATATTATGTGTGGATGTACCAAGCCATCTTCTACAAGTTCATTATGTTAATGGTCAAATCTAAAATATACGAATTGGTATGATGTGCCTATCACTCATCTACTTTTCACAGATGATTGCTTGTTGTTCTGCCAGGCAAATGAAAGGAATTGTAACTTTCAAGAATACCTTTAATAGTATGAACAATCTTTTGGTTAGAAGATCAATCCAATCTAGAATCCGGTGATTTCCAACAAAAAATTAACCAGAGTATTGGGAATAAATCAAGTTGATGGGGGGGGGGGGGGGGGGGAGGAGGGTAAGTATCTTGGACTACTTTAGCAATTTGGAAGAAGGAATAAAAAGATGTTTATATATATTATCCAAAGTGTCAGAAACATAGCAATGAATTGGAGTTCTAAATTTCAAAACCAAGCAGAAAAGGAATTAATGATCAAGTATGTTGTTGTGGTGATTCATGTTTTCTCCATGTCATGTTTCAAATTACCATCACAAATTACATCAGAAATCACAATCCTTTTGCAACGCATCTGATGGGAGAAGAATGGGGATCCAAAAGGTATACCATGGATGGCATGGAGAAGATGCGGGGTCCAAAGAAGAGAGGTGGTTTAGGATTTTCTGATCTGGATCTGGATCGGTTTAATGATGCTTTACTTGCAAAGCAAGCATGAAGATTGTTAAAGAACCTGGATACATAGTTTGCAAAGATCTCCAAAGCACGCTCTTATAAGGATTCCTCGATTTTAGAGGCAACAAAGAAGAAGAATCAGCCCTTTGGATGGTCTTCCATATTAGTAGGCGTTAACTTGTTGAAAGAAGATTGTCGCCATATTGTAAGTAATGGAGAGAACATATGCCTTTTGAAGATATGTGGTTGCCAACTGATCCCTTGCGGAAAGTTAAAAATATGGATGAGACTACCAGCTGTTGTATTAGTGATCTTATTACCAAGACATAATTGATTAAATTCAATTTTTATTGACAACACATGATTGAAATTTTTTGCCTTCCATCCATTTGCCAATATCAAATGATGTAGAAGTTAGTATTATGTGGGTTTAGGAAAAACCTGGTGAATAATAGTTTCATTCTGGCTATAAGCTTGCAATGCGAGGTCATCCTCGTGAAGTATAAAACCACTTCATGGATGCCTTGTTTTACGTATAAATATTGGAATTGGAAGATCATGTCTTTTATGGGCTAGCAAAAACTAAATTGGTATAAACTAAGTACAATTATGATGCATATTTTTCCAAAGATACAAAGACAAGTTACTTCAGATTGGATGATAAGAAATTCAAATGGTGATGCAATCTATTGAAGATTGGCATAATTCAGATTTGTTAAATTAGTTTTAGAAACTGAAACAATAATATTTTTGTATGTTTTACAACTGCTCTTTGTTCAGAGATATGAGTCAGTTTTGGTTGAATGAAATTGTCAAAATCTAGTTAAAATGTCAAAAAATTAAGAATATTTTTATGGAATATCACTGTTGATTAAAAATATTCATTGATCGATTTCAAAGTTGTGTTCAGTTTCATTTACAAATACTAGTTCTTTGTCCGCGTAGCGCGGATTATGTAACTATAATTTTTTAAATCATTTATTAACAAAAATTTTAATACAAAATTTAAAATCAATAAATCAGAAAATGTATACAACATTAAAGCAAATGAAGATATTTTTTTTTATATTGTTGTCTTGCTGAATTTAACGTTTGTTCTTCTATATTATTTTTGTACTTTCCTACTAATTATGTGTTGTTTAATTTTGATGCATATGGTTTTTCTGAAGCTGCCGGTAACATCAATAGTAGGGTTGAAGTAAAATATTACACATATTAAGTTGAGTACCTTTTCTACATTGTTTATAAAATTAATTACTATGGATCATTGACACAATGACATACGGTGGGCCACATGATGAGCTAATGAGAAAGGTCATATTGAAACTTAAACCAGCTTTGGATATAATTTATTTGGTGTTAAAGTTGATGATATGCCAATTCTTTATTGATAAAAATTAGAATTCTCATCTGGCATTGTTAGGGATGTTTAAAAAACTATTGTATATGGTAATGATATACGTTTATTCATTTTATTTTTAATATATATGATTTTTAATGTTTTCAGATAATTTTTTTTTGTTTTTGTTAAGCTTCTTTCCATAGAGTTAATCTATAAACCAAGTGATTTTATTAAATATTTTTAAATTTGTTAGTCCTTTTACTTTTTGTTTTTAAAATAAGGTTTTTAAAAACTATGGAAGCTGCCACTGCATCACAATGAGTTTCTAAAATTGTAAAAACTGGAGATTATTCTTAGAGTACTGGAAGTGATCAATGTTTGTGATGGTCGACACCTTTCGATGTAGCTATTTGTAACTCCATAGTTTATTATATATTCTCATTGGTTGGAAGAGTTGTTGCTAGCAAGACCCATGTTGATTTGTAAAAACTTATTAGTTATCAAGTACATCTTTCTCTCAGTTATCTATTCTTGTTCTCTAAATGATCAAACAAAGAATAGATATAACTACATCGTAATAAGACATAAATTCATTATCCAAAATAGTTAGTTTTATGATTTAATAAGTAAGAATTTTGCTTAAAAATAGTGTATCATGCGAAAAAGCTTGTACAGTTTTAGTTAAGAATCAAGCTCTATGGCAGCTTTTTTATTAGGAAAGATGTTGTGGAATAAACTATGAAGCGTAAGGATTATAACATTAAGCATAAAACAAATTTATGACCTGACTTTTGGAACTGCAACCTGTAAAAGAAAATGTGGACACGTCTAGAGTAAGATTTTTGAAATTGGCCACAATATAATAAGTCCCCATCCAATAAGCTATTTTGGGCACCAGCAAGCTCTCCCATTGACAAAAAAAATCCTAAAGAATAGCCGCACTAGCTCCTGATGGTGCATGGTACCTGAAACTGGTAGAGGTGAAGATAAGGTAAGAGCCTCTAGATTTGAACATTACAATGCAGCTTCACAACTAAACAACCTAAGCTCTCTGAAAACATAATTATTTCTAGGCTACATAAAATTTAACAGCTTTCTTCAGGTCATAGTTATCGTGATAATGCGTCTGAAGTAAACATCTTGAAGAAACATGACCAAACATAATTCTCTAGCTGAATTTGGCATATCCAGAGATGAGAGCAGTCTAGATACGAACATCCTTCACTGCTATTTTATCGAAACAGTTTTTGGCGCTCTCCATGACTGCTACATAGGAATCTTTCTCCTTGTTGCTATTTAACCATTCATGTGGTGCCCAGATTCTTTTGGGGATTTAAAGATAGAAGATGGAAAATTTAAAAGAGGACCAATAAATCAAGTAGCACTAGATTGTCACTAAAATAAAACAACAGGTATATTCAGCCGTAGAGCTGGAAGAAGAAATCAGCTGGAGGACCTCTATTTCAAAATATGCACATTGCGCAGCTAGATTATCATTGTCACTGAAAGAAAACAACAAATATATTCAGCAGTAAGAATCTATAATGAATCTTTTTTACTTACAAATTTTCTTCGAGACTCCATGTACAGGCATCAATTAGTTCTTCCTATTTTGGACGACACTTATTCATATTGAGATCCGATACCTAAATGATATAGATACTTAAAGATAAGGAAGCATGTAAGAAACTTTATCATTATATCATGAAGAAAATATAATCGTCGTAAGAACAACATCAAGAGAACTTATGATTTTAAGATATTAACATTACTTAATACGCTCTCATTCCAGCTTAACTTTAAGATATTTTACATGTGTATGACAAATACGGTCACCTTGCTTGTCAGTATCTGGCAGAAACTCTGCTCTAAGCTGCTTAAATATTAGATCATGTTGGTACTTTCCTATAACATTTTCTGTTTGCCAATCAAATCTGATCCATGGTTTCTCCTTCTGAGAATTTATTCTTTGTGAAACCAAAGTTTTCTGAAGACGCTGGGAAGCTACATTGCCGAAAACTGTGGAGGATTATTCAACAACACCTGATAAGGTAATGACAGATAGCCGTAGAAAACACATAAATCTGCTCTAAGATTTTCAGCTGTAACAACCAAAAACATAAACTGGTAAACAAAAGAAAAAACTCTTTCACTGACCTAAACTACAAATTCCTCCATAGGTTTCCCAACACAAGGGATCATATAACAATGCTATCCTAAACTGAGTCGCAACAAATTAATAACCTTGACTAAAGATGATGAAAGCAAAACTCTAATTAGCTATATCACATACCTGTCTTCAGTTGAAAACTTCAGAGTATAGCCAGTCTCTGCGATTACAGTGAGATGCTACCATCATCTACATAAAGTTTGTAGTCTTTTTTTGGTTCATGTGTATTTAGCTTACTTGGAGATATCATGAAGTTGATCATTAAAATCTGTTATAACTTGTCATTTTTCAGATGCAATGTAATTTCAAAAAAAACTACATTGGTTGATGATTCTTCCAAGAGTAGCTTGCTTCCTCCATCTGTTTCACACAACGATAGCATATATAATGGACATAAAGAGTTACTAAACTAACAAAAAAATGAAAACTTGATTTATTAACTGCAGCAAAAGAAAAAAGCATCAGGCAAACTCACTTCCCCAAGCTTCAACCATGAGCATTATGAATTAATCAAACGAATCGTTTAGAACCCTAACCTAAGATAATCGATCAGAGGAAATCATAACCGAAAATTGATCTTACCATAGAGATCGCCTCTGAGTCCAAAATTAGCTTCAAAATCTTTGAATCGAAATCTATCTTCGTTGATGAAAAGACGGGTGTCAAACAAATGGTTAGAGTGTTATCAGCAACTCATCGATAGATTTCTTTGGTTAATGAGACTGTAGATTTATTTCTCTAGGTGGAGTTTGCAGTTCTGGAAGACGTTGGTTGATGTGCTTATGTAGGGAAGGGAATTGCAACAGTTCCAAGGACCACGTTTGTTGCAGTGAAGAAGAGCTTTTATGAGAGAGATAGAGAGAGGTGGAGGAAGATAAACAGTTGAAGAACTGAGTTGTGAATTTTCACCAAAAAAGTTGAGTTGTGAATAAAATATCAATGCAACAAAAGTGAATCCGATAAGTCAGCACCTATTGACAAAAGAGTTTGGGTTCTAACGTGGGCTTCTTAGAAGGCTGGACAAAAGAAAAATAGAAAGTAAGTAGATACTAAAGCAGTCTAATTTATTCAGCGGTAGAGAAGTGACTTGGCATGTTTGTGATTTCTAATTGGTTGATTTTTTATGTATACGTGGACACTCTAAACATTGATCTTATTCTCCTGTTAGTATAGTATATATATATAGATGTCAAGACAATTGTGTAGCTGATTGTTTAGGAAAGAAAGTTCCAATAAATCATTTATTTTCTCCAGTACATCAATTCCACCACAATTTCTTTTGTAATTTGATGTATACTAACAATCAATGTTCTAAAAATCGCTAGGCAGTGGTTATGCATTTTATAGAGGATTATTGTTTAGGCGGGCGTCTAGGCCGATTTTTTGAACGCTTAAACCGATTTTTCAGAAAACCAACTTGAAAAAATTGTTTCGCTCATGCCCGATTTGCCGACTAGGCGTTAGACCGATTTTTAAGACACTGCTAACAATGTAACAAACTCATGTTATTAATCATATGAATTTCGCGGAGAAAAGAACTATAACAATAAGGCCAAAGGCCCAAGCCCATCTATCAATATCTCTCTCTCTCTATCTCCACTCTCTATGAAAGCGCTCAACGGTCACCATGTGAGGCAGAGAATGAGGCATAGCGGAGAAATCTGAGGAAACATTCATCTTCTCAGTTCAAATCTCTGAAACTGATCGATGCATCAAAGAGGACAATACAACAACCGTAGGTCAAGGAGCTTCTCTAGATCAAGACTCGCCGTTGAAGGCCATTGATTCACACATTCCTCTATCGTCTTCTTCTTCTAACCTAATCAATGGCGTCACCTTCCAGTAATAGAAAATCTCTCCTTTTATTTATATATATATAAAGTCGGAGTCACTCACATGGAATCTTTTTGCTTTTGTTGTTTTGTCTTTTTCCTTTTTCGAAAATTAATAAATCGGATCATAATGCTTTCGAAATTATATATTTTTCTTGGCCCCTTTTCAAGAAATTAATCACGTTTTTGAATTGTTTTTTTTAAATAAAATTTAAATAAAAACATTACTAGGAAGGTGTCTCTTCGTTATCTCGAAAGTTGGAGGGAATCTTTACTTGTGTGTTTGGTTATATAATTGGAACAGAGGCAGAGAGAGACATCCAAAAGAGTTATTGGATGGAGCACTCAAGTGATTTGACTGTTGAGGCTATGATGCTTGACTCCAAAGCTTCTGATCTTGACAAAGAAGAACGTCCTGAGGTTTGTTTACCTTTTGTTATTGGATATGAAACTCATGAATTGTTGTGGGATTGTGATTGGTTCTTAGCTGTGGATCATGTGACTTACTGTTCTTGATCACCTTTTTTGAAAAAAAGTCGTCGTCTTAATGTTCCTATTTGAGATTCCTATGAATTTTGGATTGTGATTGGTTCTAAGAGGTGACTTTTAATGAATTGAGCTTAGGAACATGTGACTTACAGTTCTTGATCACCTTTTATGAGGCCCCTGCCTTTTTCAACTGATATATCATTTTTCTGTTTTACTTTCAGACAGCTTAGTAGTTTTTATAAACAGAAACTAAACCTCAGGAATTAATATGTGACTTTACTGTTCTTGATTCAGCGCCTTTTGAATTGCTATATAAATCTTAAGGAAATTTGGGGGATGAGGTTTGGTTCTGTTTATAGTGAATGGAGCTAAGGAACATGTGACATACTGTTCTTGATCATCTTTTTAAAACGTTGTCGCCTTTTCAGTTGCTATATGAATCTTTTTGTTTTATTCTCAAACAGTTATGTCCTTTTAAACAGAAGCTTGAGTGATGTGTTCCTTTGCTATTAGGTACTCTCTTTAATCCCACCATATGAAGGGAAAACGGTGCTGGAACTTGGCGCTGGCATCGGTCGGTTCACTGGTGAATTGGCTCAAAAGGCTGGTGAAGTCATCGCCCTTGACTTCATCGAAAGCGCCATTAAGAAGGTTTATTTTCTTACTACTTTGGTTTGGTAGCTCTTGTTATGTTATAAAGTAACGTTTTGTATTAAGTTTCTTTGGTGTTGTTGTTCTTGTAGAATGAAAGTGTCAATGGGCATTACAAGAACGTCAAGTTTATGTGTGCTGATGTGACATCTCCAGACCTGAAAATCGAAGATGGATCCGTTGACTTGATTTTCTCAAATTGGTTGCTCATGTATCTCTCTGATAAAGAGGTGAAATTCCATTTCTTATTATGTGGTTCTTTTTTAACTGTAAAAGAGAAGAAAGTCTAAATCTAGTAGATGAGATGCAGGTGGAACTTTTGGCAGAAAGAATGCTTGGATGGGTGAAGCCAGGAGGACACATTTTCTTCAGAGAATCTTGCTTCCATCAATCTGGAGACAGCAAGCGAAAGTCAAACCCCACCCACTACCGTGAACCAAGATTCTATACAAAGGTTCAGTCTTTTTTTTTTACTTGGCTTTAACTTTAGGAAAGGACATACATCTTACTATTCTGAGACACGTTTCTAGAGCTGAACTTTCTAGTATTTATCTCATTGAACGATATTTAAAACAGAAGACGAGGCTTTCTTTGTTTGGTGCTATAGCATGTGAGTTATTTGTAAAAGCTATATTGAGCTTCTATAGGAGACTGGACCAATTGAATAAATATCATCTTGTATATGACTGAGATCTAAATGTTTATGTTATGCACAGCGACATGGAGACTCTCTTGTATATTATGTTTGATAAAGCAGTAGTGTGTACATATCATCAGTTCATAGGGCTTGTTGTCACTTGACTCCATTCTCTCGAATCTAATGTGTTGGATGAGTTGAGCTCTTTATTTTAGAGTGTGCCTAATTTTAAAGCATATGGTGTAATGCAGGTTTTCCAGGAATGCCAGGCACGTGATGCTTCTGGCAAATCGTTTGAGCTCTCCATGGTTGGTTGCAAATGCATTGGGGCGTATGTGAAGAACAAGAAGAATCAAAATCAGGTAAGGAAGCATTTTCTGTAGTAGATTTGTCTACTTTTCTTATCATTTGATGGTAACTCGAGAGGTAAAAAATTACCATCCATGTCATGGCAGATATGCTGGATTTGGCAGAAAGTAAGCTTGGAGAATGACAAGGACTTTCAGCGGTTCTTGGACAATGTTCAATACAAGTCCAATGGGATCTTGCGCTATGAGCGTGTCTTTGGGCAAGGATATGTGAGCACTGGTGGATTTGGTAAATCCCATTTCTAACTCTTTATCTTGCTTGTATGTGTGTGTAAGTATTTGCCTGCCTATTGTCTCTAAGTTGTTGTTGTATATAACAGAGACAACTAAAGAATTTGTGGCGAAGATGGAGCTCAAAGCAGGACAGAAAGTCCTAGATGTTGGTTGTGGTATCGGTGGAGGTGACTTCTACATGGCTGAGACTTTCGATGTTCATGTTGTTGGTATCGACCTATCAGTCAACATGATCTCTTTCGCCTTGGAGCGTGCTATTGGACTCAACTGCTCAGTCGAGTTTGAAGTCGCGGATTGCACCACAAAGACATATCCGGATAACTCTTTCGACGTCATTTACAGCCGTGACACTATTCTGCACATCCAAGTAAGCAAGAAACATGTACTTTCACTCTTGAAGATGCATATTCCCTTTAAAAGTATTCATCATATGTGTCTATTTTCAGGACAAGCCGGCTCTGTTCAAGAGATTCTTCAAGTGGCTTAAACCAGGTGGTAGAGTTCTCATCACTGACTATTGCAAGAGTGCTGAGACTCCATCTCCTGTATTCGCAGAGTACATCAAACAAAGAGGATATGATCTCCATGATGTTCAAGCTTATGGACAGGTTTGTGTGCATATAAAATAAAACCTTCATCTGCTTTTGAATCATGAAACCTTTCTTCCTGTAGATGCTGAAAGACGCAGGCTTTGAAGATGTGATCGCAGAGGACCGTACTGATCAGGTGACTCCCAGACATACACATACATGTATATTGTACATTCCTTTGTATATTCTAGCATAACCGTTTTATACTTTCGCAGTTTGCACAAGTCCTGAGGCGTGAGTTAGAGAAAGTGGAGAAAGAAAAAGAAGAATTCATCAGCGACTTCTCAGAAGTAAAAAACATTACTTACCTACCAACTCATTGAATAGAAACACATCTATGATGATGTCTCTTTCTCATCCATCACAAAATCTTTGTCAAAAATGTAATTTGTTCATTGCAGGAGGATTACAATGACATTGTAGGAGGATGGAAAGCAAAGCTTGAAAGGTCTGGCGAGCAGAAATGGGGATTATTCATCGCCAACAAGAAGTAAGAAACGTCCAATTGGTTCTACCCCAAGGGATAAAACCATTTTACCTTCAATAAAAGAAAAGTGTTCCTTGGAAAACAAACACTTGCTTGATTTTTAACTATCATAGAACCGTAAATTGTAACAAAAAACTATGTGTTGTTTATGTTTCTTAATCCACTTGCTTTGATTTAAGGAGGCTATAGAGTTTAAGTAAATTATCAAAAGAGAAGTATGTTTAGATCATGACTCAAATGCAAAAAAAGTATATATACCTTCAGCTACTTTTCCTATGATTATGTTGCTTGACTATGAGCTGAAGGAACTATACTTGAGTCCAGACTAATAGTCAACAATATCAACAGAGGGAAGATCTTTCGGAGATTATTCATCTTCATCTTTATAGAGAGTCACATTTAAAGAAGAGAAGGTTTAACCATGAAACCACGAGATGATTCTCAAGCTGTATTATGGCTTTCACAAACTGGAGTCGTTTTTTGTCTACTTTCACCAGTGGATTAGCAAAAGATATGTCTAGTGACCCATTAACCGAACAGGCAAAGAGAGTGTGCTGGTTATTAAGATCATTTATCTTTTGATCTTGGTTAGTGTATCATTAATTAATAGATCTTTGATTGATATATCAGTGGAACTTGAATATATTATATATAGGAATAAGAACTTGATTATCCAAAGAGATTTACAAAAAATGCAAAAGCAAAATCAGTAATACACAATTTGATAAGATGAATTAAATCAGAAGCGGTGTGTTGATCAATAAGGGTTCCAATGTAGTGTCTGTGAGGGATCTAAACGAGCTTGAAGTGCCTTCACCAAAGTTCTCAGTCATGTACAGAGATTGTTGTTGCACCCAAAGTTAAAGCCTTGTGTGTTGAGATTGTTGTTGCAGCCAAAGTTGAACCCTTGTGCATTGAGATTGTTGTTGCAGCCAAAGTTAAAGCCTTGTGTGCTGAGATTGTTGTTGGAGCCAAAGTTGAACCCTTGTGCGTTGAGATTGTTGTCACACACAAAGTTAAACCCTTGTTCTGTACTGAGATTGTTGGTATACGGAGTCAAACCTTGGTTAAAGCTTGAAGAAACAGAGTTGGGAAGTTGAGTAAACGTACCGGTTTCATGGTTAAACACAAAGACTGAGAATTTGTTCTGATGAGAACATACGGTTGAGGAAGAAGAAGGAGGGGTCAAGAGGCATTGATCGGCACTAGTTGACACATGATGATCACCACTCATGACAAGATTCATTAATGATCCTCCAGTCTCCTGTTGTTGCTGTTGATCAAGATCGTGCGGACCAAAATTCATCAATGGATCCTCCGAAGAAGAGAAGTGATTGAAAGCAGAGGAAGCCGGAAAGTTGAGATTGTTTTCAGACATAACATCAAGACAAGGGCTCTGTTCTTGCTCGGTCTGATCTTGGGAAGAAACAAGGTCACAAACCCTGTCTTGTAATACAAGTAACTTATATTCCAAGGAACCCTTGAAGTCTCCAACTTTCTTTGTGAACGTTTTGCGTTCGTTTGCGTTAGTAAGGGATCTTTTCTTCTCGTCGATGAGTTTCTTGTTACAGAAGTTAGAGAGATTAGTATTCTTCTTCAGTTTTTCTCCGTCGCTCAAATTGTTATACCTCTCGAGAATCCCTCTGACTTGCGACTGATCTTGGGGTAAGGTGTTGACGAGATTCCCTTCACGATCGTAATGTATCACACAAATTTCGTTGTCGCAGAGAATGGATAGCTCTAACGCTTTCTTGACCATTGTCTTCTCTCTTGACAACAAGTTTGTGTTCTTGAAACGTGTCTTGTTTCTGACACAGAGCTTGTTGTTCGTCTTCTTTGTCATCGAAGAAGAAGAAGAAGATGAAAGAGAATCCATGGTTTACTGCAATAAACAAAAAAGCTTCGAGAGTTTTACAGAGAAGATGAGATTTGTGAGTGATTAGTAGCGTGACCACGAAGCTTTAGGGCTGTGTATTTTTATAGATTTTGATTTATCGTTTCTGATTTCCTTTTTTGATGTGTTAATACATATAGTTTCTTTCGATAATTTCCATTTTTGTCCATTTATTATAGCCGTTGGGATTATTTTGACCGTGTTTTATACAATTTTAATAATAATTAACTAATTAATTACTTCCATAATTTTCCTTTATCTTTCTTTCGTTAAGAGATTCGAAGATCTGTGTGTTGCTTTGTATCGGATTTGATACGGTTGCTCCCTTGCTAGACACACACACACATTATTTGTAATTATTTCATTAACTAAATGTGA
>CAJHQQ010004872.1:0-22804 GCA_905132885.1 Moricandia moricandioides | reverse complement strand
TTTTGATGAGGGTCTCAAGTTAGTAGCTGGACCACGACCTGATGAGATCAACCATATAAGTTACATTGGAGCCAGCAGCGAAATAGGTGCATTCAATGAAGGATGTCTTTGCAACTATGAGGATTTTGACCGTGAAAACCAAATGCTATAAATTCTTAACTCAACCAGAGCATGCGGCGAATTGGTTTCACACCAAAATGAGTAATGGTTTAGGAGATATACCATTTACAAGTCAGGCTACCTACACTGCCTCAAAAGTGGTTCTATTTACGGAAAGTAACTCATTGTTTAAGGAGTGTGCTACTCAAACTCATGTGTGGAATCCGATGTACCTTAATTAGGATATTAAATGTTACAATTATAATCAAATTGTACGCTTGATATTAAATGGTCCAATACCAAACACAATTATCTCCAAAATAATACAAAAAAAAACAAATTATCTCCAAAATTTAATCAACTTTTATGTTGTTTCTAGAATGCTAATCAATAGGTATACTATGTTTTGTTGTTCTAAGACCACCCACAATGGGGGTTTTAATAAAGTGTTTCAATTGTTAAAACCTTTATAATGGGATAATTGATAAACTGTGTAATTTACATGACATAAACACCCGTTGTAAAGTTTCAACGGTTGAGACTCTTTTTTTTGCCCACATCTGCCACGTGTCACTTTCTAATTGGTTGTTCAGATTTCCTCTTTTTTTTCTCACCCAATAATTGAAACGTATTTATTATATAATATTTTTTTTAAAAAAATATATCAAAATTCATGAATTATTTTTTATCTATAAATAGAGACTACATTCATTTCATCTCGATACAGGAAAAACGTCATTTTTCAACATAATCAACTATTTTAGTGTTTTAATCTTTTTTTTGTTAAATGGATCCCAATAATATGTTCTTAATTTTAATTGTTTTATTAATATTTATTTTTGTATTACTTAAAAAGTAAGGTAAGTATAATAATTCAAAATAAATATTATTAAAAATTATGTTATATTAATTTTAAGTCAATTATTTTGGCCGGAGTCTTGTAGATTCCGATGAGTTTCTGATACTTGTGTAAGAGGAGAGGTTGTTATACAGTTGTTAAAACCCTTTGTTATGTTGTTATTAAGTTGATTCGTTTTCACTCTAATAAAATCACAGATTCTTCATTAAACAAATAATAATAATAATAAACTTATGGTGGTCTGGTTAATTTAGATATTACTATAGTCAACTTTACTTCTTCTTTTTTTTTTCCTAGTTAACATCCGTTAAATATTGAGACTTCATCTTGTAACCAGTTGATTAGTGTCGCTTTTCTTCTTTCTTTGGCCTCACCTCATGTCAATTCCATATGCTAAACCTTTTAGTTAATTCTTAAAAACTGAGCAGCTGTTGTAGTAATAAGTCCAAAAGTGATCTTGCATCCATGTCCTGAACTGTAATCTTCTATCTAGTAGCCTGCCACAAAACTTCCTTATACAAGTGATCTCTGCTGTTTATGGCTCTCGACCAGCAAGATGTTCTGGCACCTGATGCTGGTTCAGTTTACCTAACGTGGGCCATCCTTCATCTTAGCTGCAGGTATTACTTGACCAGGAGTAACCAGTTAGACAACAACTGTGATGCCTAGTGTTAAATTCTTTTTTATTATTATTATTGTTGCAGCAACTGTGATCTCTTAACAGATAAACAATGGCCATGTCCCGGATCCACAATGTGGTGGGAAGATATATGACAGAGAGTAGATGGAGAATAGGCTTGTCCTAATGGTAACACAGTGTGAGAAAATGTACCAGATGCAGGATCTTTTTTAAACTACACTGTTGTTACTTGGATGCCCTTTTTTATACTACGCAGATTCGTTTTCACTCTAATCAAACTTAGTAGTTACCTTAATTATTATACTGGAAATTAGACTGAAGAATGTTTTTTTTTATAGAAAATAAAATTGGCATACACAGAAGAATAACAGCATCAACGAGTATAAGTTGAAGAACCAAAAACAAAAAATAAAGACTCAGATGATGTGTTGAATGTCATATATAGAAGGAAAAACAAACAAGAATAAAGAAAAGCCGCAAACATCTACTTGGCGCCCATCGTCTTCACCATCTTGAAACCGAACACATCTTCACCTGCAAAAAAAAACACAAACTTGAATCAAGAAAGAGACAAAGAACGTAAACAGAGAGAGAGAGAGAGAGTAGAAAATGATCAGATGTCTAGTTTCTTGCGAGGCAAGAAAGCATTGGTTTTCTTGTTGGATCTTTTTCTTTTCTTCCCCTGAGAATCGGATGTTGTGTTGACTTCTAGGTGATTCAAAGTCTTCTGAACTTCAGATTCGGACATTCCCAGTTTTTCAGCTATCTTTTGTACGTTGTTCGCTCATCCACAACTCATGGCCGCCGAGAGAATGTCGTCAGCTTCTTTGACAGAGACTTCGGATTTCTTCATCGTAACGAAAATTTCACAAATATGAGACAGAGAAAAAGGATTTGTTTGAGTTTCAAGAACGAGAGAGAGAGAGAAACACAAGTATGGAATCTGCAGAGAGGAAACGAAGAAGATATCAAATTTTTATGACCGTTCTGTTTCGGGTTTGAATTTTATTTTAAGGAGAGTACTTTTGGGCTTTTCAGCCCACTAAGCCCACCTCTCTTAACTCAAATGGGCTATCGTGTGAGTCCTAATAACCAATTCAATTGATATCTTTTTGTCTGCCTTAAACTTAATTAATATCTCTCTCTCTCTTTTTCTTTTCTAAATTTTGTTAACATCTATTATATAATTAAACTTAAAATCTAACATACAATTAACTAAGATATAGAAATTACCATGCACAAATCAAAATGTGTGTAGTAATCAAATCAATTTTAAAACAATATTTTTAACTAAAAGTCTATTGTAATACAAAATAATAATATAAATGTAAACAATGATATGAAAATATGTTTGACATATAAAATCAATATAATTAGTAAAAATATCACAAGTTAAGTATCTTTATCATAAATTTAAGATATTTTTGAAAATAAGAATTCATTAATAATAAATTTAAAAAGTGCTATCAAACTTGTAGTATAACTAAATTTTTTCCTAAAAATCAATGTTTTGAGTAATAACTATCGGTATAAATTGCATAAATATTTATTCAATTGGAACTTAAATTCACAAATTCTACAGTAACATAATAATACATAAAATCCAATAAATAATAACATACAAAATAATAGAAGCAAATTCAAAAGTAAAAAATAACACATAATGTAAAAGGAAAATTCAATAAAAAATACCCCAACTAAATTTTTTAATAAATAAAGGTAATCTTAAATTTTTTAATAAAATTTTAAAATTTAAAATATTAAATTTGTTTTTTTTTCTGAAATAATAAAAGAAATTATTTTTATACATTCAAAATAATTTTAATTTTTTTTAAAAAATTTGATAATTTATTTACCTTATTTCCTAAAGATTAAAAATAAAACTAGAAAGTTTTCATATTTTCGCTTAGATTTTGGATTTTTTTTAAATTTTGTTTGAAACTTATTAATATTTTTAATTAAAATAAATAAAGATTGGGTATTAAACGGGTAGACTTTTAAAATTTGGCATATTAAAAGGAAAGAAATAATTAGTTGGGGTATCAAAATGGATAACGAGAAAGTTTAGGTATTAAAAATCTTAATTAAATTTAGTTGGAGTATTTTTATGGAATTTTCCCTAATGTAAAAGTAGCTTTATTATCAATCTTAAAACAAGTTGACAAAATAAACATACATATTAAAATAAATTGATAAATACCGTCGTTCTAAAAAACATTAGAAGTCTATAATTTTGTTATTTGTCAGAAGCAATAAAATAAACTATTAACTTCTTAAAAATTTAGAAAAAATAATATAATATGATAATCGGCTCATAGCGCCGAATTAATATAAAAACTAAAATTAATGGAGCGAGTTGCATAACTAAATCATGAAAGAACAATAAATAAATCAAGGAAATAAAATTTAGAAAAATAGTATAGGATTCTTTTAAAAAATTATCACAAAAATAATCTTTAAGAGAAAAAAGTAACTAAAACTTTTTTTATTAATGGTAAAAATGTAAACTTATATTTTAGGGTTATCTAATCTAAAATTAAGTTTTTGAAGCGAGTTTTTTTTATAAAAAAAATGAAGATTATTTCAGTTATTTAGTGTTTTTTATGTTAACTTTTTTTTTAAAAAAAAATATTTAAAATTTATGTTTCCATTAAAGTAAATAAAGTTTTTCCTAGATTAGTTAATCCAAATGGTATAAATATATATATATTTTTATACCCTTTAATAAAACCTACTGTGATCATTTTTTTATTGAGAACTAAATTTAGGTTTATCTTAGAGTATTTCTTTTCTTTTAATTCACCATGTACAGAAATAAAAAAATTGATATTAATAACAATTAGAATTTATTAATATCATGTCCGGTTTGCTATTGATAATGGTAAACCTATTTACTCAGCTCTAACATTTCCACATGACACAAGTTTATTAGTAACGTTTTTGTTAATGATAACGTTTCTTAGCAATGTTCCGTTGTGCTGCAGCATTTCAGTGGTTGGATCGGAGGATTGCCCAGTCAACATACGCTCATGTATGTTATGGTTTGTAAAGTAGAAATGTAGTTCTTCATGTCAGTGCAGTTATTGACATTTCGTATACAAATGACTAGGTGCCACTGGGAAATTTTGGACTTGAGTGGTTAACATTCACAGTAGATATCTTCCTGTCCAGGGCACTCCGTGACCAGTAACAGGTTCTTTCTTCGACTTTCTGTCTAGATAATTTCCAAGTGTTTTAATTCTTCTCTCTGTATCATTGAATTTGATTTTGTAACAGGTCCTTTGGGTGTCAGATAATGGTGTTCTAGAAGACCTTGGAGGTACAAACAATGAAGAGATGTTTTTAGCTGATGAGGCATGTAATCAAATGTTTTTTTTCTTTTTGGCTTTTGGTTTATGTGATTTTTTTTTCTTTTTGATGTATGTGGATTTTCTTTTCTTTTTTGTCACAGGTACAACAGACAAGTTTGGTATTCACTGGAGCGTATAGAAAAGTGTCTCTGGAGTTAAAGGTCATATATAAAATTTTGTTCCTTAAAGCTTTCTGAAATTTTATTCTAAAATAACATGCATTAAGCATGTCCACAGATTAGCTGTTAATGGTCTTCTAAAAAAGCAACCTGGTGAGTGAAATGGAAGGAGGCGGCCATTGGATGTGCTCAAGCATTTTGTGTCCTAAAACAATTGTTTCAGCGTTGCTTGGATGATACGCGTGGACCATTCATTTTATCTTGAACACTTATGTATCTGATCTATATGTAATTTTGGCAGAGGGATTTTGATGAGGGCCTCAAGTCAGTAGCTGGACCACGACCTCATGAGATCAACCATATAAGCTACATTGGAGCCATCAGCGGAATAGGTGCATTCAATGAAGGATATCTTTGCAACCATGAGGGTTTTGACCGTGAAACTAAATGCTATAGATTCTCAACTCAACCATAGCACGCGGCGAATTGGTTTCACACCAAAAGGAGTAATGGTTTAGGAGATATACCATTTACAAGTCAGGTTACCTACAGTGCCTCAGAAGTGATTCTATTTAAGTAAAGTAACTCATTGCTTAAGGAGTGTGCTACTCAAACTCATTTGTGGAATCCAGGAGATAATCTATATCATCTATAAGGTATCCCATTCGTCCTGCCATGTGCCACCATCCAGAGGATTAGATGAATCCTCTTGCACTTCAACTTGCCTTATATGGAGCCAACCGACATTAATGTCCAACAGTTCTTTTTCCTTGGATTTATGCACGAGTTCAGCACCTTCAAATTCATCCAGAAGGTTCCCAGGAAGCTCTCATATCCCCTTAAACCGTCCAGATACAAGAGGCTCATCACATTTTCCATTTTGGCTAAGATCCTCTCATTTAAAGCCTAACGGCTAGTTTTCTGACTTTCAGCATGTTTTCTCATTTTGTTTATCTTTCTAAGTCTTGTACTGAGCATTATATAAACTCATTAGGTCTCACATTGTAAGGCACGAAATCTTTACCCAAAAAACAATAAACTTCTTAGTTTCTTTTCTCCAAAGTCTTGTGTCTTTGTGTGAATTTTGGTCACTCGGTCTTGTGTGGAATCACTTGGCTTTTTGATTGGCGATTGAGGTTGCTTGTGGATTCAAGTGTTCTTCTTCGTGGTTGACTGTGGAATCATTCAACAAACCATTCTATCCAGTATCATCATCAACTCTTCCATCCAGCCGATTTTAAGGTCGATTAGATCGATTGTACAAATCACCCCTCTTGTTGGATCGTCCATCACTTTGATTCAAGGATCTTACAGCTTTTGATAGCTTAGGCTTATATCAGATTTCATCATAATTGTTGCCAAGTTTATATTTGACGCCTGGAAATTTGCATTAGAGAAAAAAAAAGAGGCAGTTCACAGAGTTTAGAGGCAGAGATGGTAGAACATCTCAGGGAACAGGTTAGTCTTAAAGCCACTTCTCACGGAAGAAGTTTATATATCCACTCAAACGATTCGTCTCATTTTATTTTTTCCTTTATGCAGATATGATCCATTTTATTAATGGAACCAGTTTGTAACTAAATCATGAAAGAACAATAAATAAATCAAGGAAAAAAAATAGAAAAATAGTATAGGATTTCTAAAAAAAATTATCACAAAAATAATCTTTAAGAGAAAAAAAAAACTAGAATAAATTTTATTAATGATATAAATGTACATTTATATTTTAGGGTCAACTAATCTAAAATTAGGGTTTTGAGAGCAATTTTTTTTAAAAGGAAATTAAAATAAAAAGATTATTTCAGTTATTTTTAGGGTCTTTTGGATGTCAATTATTTAAAAAAAAAAACTATTTAAAATTTATGTTTCCATTAAACTAAATAAAGTTTTTCCTTTTTCTAAATTAACTAAGTTTCCTTTTTCCTAACACTTTTGAGGCTTATAAAAAGAAGAAGAAGAGAGGAACAAACACATTCATATCAAAAGATGGGAAAAGAAAAGCAAGCGATTGCATCATCATCATCAGAATCACAAGCGAAGAGAAGAAAAATCAGAAGAACAATAAGAAAAAGAAGAAGAAGAAACGAGAAGCTAGTGACTGCTCCATCATCACTACCAGACGACGTCGTCGAGGAGATCTTCTTGCGGCTCCCAGTGAAAGCCCTAACCCGACTCAAGTCTCTCTCAAAACAATGGAGATCAACAATCCAATCCTGCTATTTCGCAGAGAGGCACTTGAAGGTCGCTGAGAGATCACACGTGGATCATCCCAAAGTCATGGTCATCTCCGAAAGAGATCCGTTTAAAGGAAGTGGAAATAACCTGCCTCGTCCCGACACGGACATGAGTTTCAGGACACTCTGTCTGGAATCTGCATCTCACCTATCTTTCACTTGTCTCAATTTCCCTCAAGGCTTCCATCACTGGATCTACGTTTCCGAAAGCTGTGACGGTCTTTTCTGCATCTATTCCGTGAAGACACAATCTATATATGTCGTTAACCCGGCCACACGGTGGCTCCGACAACTTCCTCCGTCTAGGTATCAGGTTTTCATAAGCAAAGTCAATAACGCTTTAGAAGATGGGAGTAACGAAAGATCAGAAACTTATCTAGCATTCGTCAAGGCTGCGTCCACTGGTTATAAACTAGTGTGGTTATATAATAGTAACGATGATTCTAACTTGACAATTACCAAGTGCGAGGTTTTCGATTTCAAGTCAAACGCTTGGCGGTACTTGACTTGCACTCCACGTTATCGGATATTTCGTAACCAAACGCCAGTATCAGCAAACGGGTCGCTCTATTGGTTCACTGAACCATATAACAGTGAAATAAAAGTAGTAGCGTTTGATATTCATACCGAAACATTCAGGTTGCTCCCTAAGCTTGTCTCTTCTATTGCTACTTCAGATCCTCACTACATCGACATGTGCACTCTTGATAATTATGGTTTGTGCATGTCTAAAAGACAAGGCGATACCATGATCCAAGAGATTTGGAGGTTGAAGCTGCCATTACAAGACTCATGGGAGAAGGTCTATTCCATTGATATGCTTTCTTGTTCTTCTTCCAGAACCAAGTTTCGCGATGACTTTGATTGGTCCTGTAAGGATTTGGAGCCAGTCACACCCCTGGCCATATGCAAGAACAACAAGAGCTTACTCTCACATCGCTTTACCTGCACTCTGGTAAAATACGACCCCCAAACACAATCTCTCTCTTCTTTTTACAAACATTATACAAATACTAGAAGATCTGTTCCCTATTTTCAGAGCTTGATCTCTCACATATAAATGTAAGCATCAATGATAGAGTGGGTTCTTCTCATATATGTTTATTATTCCTTTTAATTCGCCATGTACAGAAAAAAAATTGATATTAATAACAATTAGAATGTATTAAATTTTTTCTTTTAAAATGTTGCAATTATAATCAAATCGTACGTTTCTATATTGTTTTCGCAATTAGACTATTCCAATACCAAACACAATAACACTAACAGAATACGAAAAAGAAAACAAATTATCTCCAAAATTTAATCAACTTTTATGTTGTTTCTAGAATGCTAATCAATAGGTATACTATTTTTTGTTGTTCTAATCAGTGATGTCAAAAGGCCATCGCGACGTGTTGCTTAGCCATATCAAACCAGTGCATGCTACGAGGTTTGATTGGATTACAATTACTTTTCAAAAAAAAGAAGGCACCATATGTTGGAGCACAGCTAGATCTAAGCATTTCTTACTTGGTTTCATCGACTTTAATCATGCATGTATTTTCAGAATATAATTGTTTAATCATAGATGAGTAATAGATGGTTGTGTACATAACTTGATCATGTTCTCTGAAAATGTTTGAGCTTGGTCTTAGACTTTGATGTTTCAAATATCTATAGGCACTGTAGACTCATTCTACTTAAATGCAAACATAATTGAATTATAAGAACAGTACAAAACATAAAGAAATATTCTGATTCTTACATATTTCCAAATATGCTTATAAATGCGGTAACTTGGAGTGTAAGTGAAGTATCTCCAAGCGTTTGCCCTAAAATCGAAAACCTCGCACGTGGTAACTCTCTCGGAACGCATAAGAGTTATACAACCACACTAATATGTAATCAACGGCCTTCACAAATGGTGCAGCAGTGACTGGTTTCACCGGAATGTTGGTGGGATTCAAAATCTGAAACCTAGATAGAGGAAGCGGTCTGATCCAAGGCCGTCACAGCTTTTAGAATAGTGGATCCATCCAAGGAACCCTAGAGGGAAACTGAGTTGAATGTCGGATAGAGGACGACGACCTTCTAAGTAAAATGGATGAAACTCGATCTCTGTGTTGGTGATTTTGGCTGGAGACTAGGATGTTTTACTTGGCCATCTTCAACTGTTTTTTCTGCAAAACTGTGAATCTGATTAGGGTTTTCACTGGAAGTCTTACGAAGATTTCTGGAATGCTTTTGTTCCTTAATGCTTTCTGGAATTTTATTCTAAAATAACATGGCACTGAGCAGCTCCACAGATTAGCTATTAATGCCCTTCTAAAGAAGCAACCTGGTGAGTGAAATGGAAGGAGGCAGCTTTGATGAGACCATTGGATGTGCTCAAGCATTTCGTGTCCTAAAACAATTGTTTCAGCGTTGCTTGGATGATGCGCGTGGACCATTCATTTTATCTTGAACACTTATGTATCTGATCTATATCTAATTTTGGCAGAGGGATTTTGATGAGGGTCTCAAGTTAGTAGCTGGACCACGACCTGATGAGATCAACCATATAAGTTACATTGGAGCCAGCAGCGAAATAGGTGCATTCAATGAAGGATGTCTTTGCAACTATGAGGATTTTGACCGTGAAAACCAAATGCTATAAATTCTTAACTCAACCAGAGCACGCGGCGAATTGGTTTCACACCAAAATGAGTAATGGTTTAGGAGATATACCATTTACAAGTCAGGCTACCTACACTGCCTCAAAAGTGGTTCTATTTACGGAAAGTAACTCATTGTTTAAGGAGTGTGCTACTCAAACTCATGTGTGGAATCCGATGTACCTTAATTAGGATATTAAATGTTACAATTATAATCAAATTGTACGCTTGATATTAAATGGTCCAATACCAAACACAATTATCTCCAAAATAATACAAAAAAAAACAAATTATCTCCAAAATTTAATCAACTTTTATGTTGTTTCTAGAATGCTAATCAATAGGTATACTATGTTTTGTTGTTCTAAGACCACCCACAATGGGGGTTTTGATAAAGTGTTTCAATTGTTAAAACCTTTATAATGGGATAATTGATAAACTGTGTAATTTACATGGCATAAACACCCGTTGTAAAGTTTCAACGGTTGAGACTCTTTTTTTTTGCCCACATCTGCCATGTGTCACTTTCTGATTAGATGTTCAGATTTCCTCTCTTTTTTTTCTCACCCAATAATTGAAATGTATTTATTATATAATATTTTTAAAAAAAATATATATATCAAAATTCATGAATTATTTTTTATCTATAAATAGAGACTACATTCATTTCATCTAGATACAAAAAAAACGTCATTTTTCATCATAATCAACTATTTTAGTGTTTTAATTTTTTTTTGTTAAATGGATCCCAATAATATGTTCTTAATTTTAATTTTTTTTGTTAATATCTATTTTTTTTGTTAATATCTATTTTTTTATTATTTAAAAAGTAAGGTAAGTATAATAATTCAAAATAAATATTATTAAAAATTATGTTATATTAATTTTAAGTCAATTATTTTGGCCGGAGTCTTGTAGATTCCGATGAGTTTCTGATACTTGTGTAAGAGGAGAGGTTGTTATACAGTTGTTAAAACCCTTTGTTATGTTGTTATTAAGTTGATTCGTTTTCACTCTAATAAAATCACAGATTCTTCATTAAACAAATAATAATAATAATAAACTTATGGTGGTCTGGTTAATTTAGATATTACTATAGTCAACTTTACTTCTTCTTTTTTTTTCCTAGTTAACATCCGTTAAATATTGAGACTTCATCTTGTAACCAGTTGATTAGTGTCGCTTTTCTTCTTTCTTTGGCCTCACCTCATGTCAATTCCATATGCTAAACCTTTTAGTTAATTCTTAAAAACTGAGCAGCTGTTGTAGTAATAAGTCCAAAAGTGATCTTGCATCCATGTCCTGAACTGTAATCTTCTATCTAGTAGCCTGCCACAAAACTTCCTTATACAAGTGATCTCTGCTGTTTATGGCTCTCGACCAGCAAGATGTTCTGGCACCTGATGCTGGTTCAGTTTACCTAACGTGGGCCATCCTTCATCTTAGCTGCAGGTATTACTTGACCAGGAGTAACCAGTTAGACAACAACTGTGATGCCTAGTGTTAAATTCTTTTTTATTATTATTATTGTTGCAGCAACTGTGATCTCTTAACAGATAAACAATGGCCATGTCCCGGATCCACAATGTGGGGGGAAGATATATGACAGAGAGTAGATGGAGAATAGGCTTGTCCTAATGGTAAGACAGTGTGAGAAAATGTACCAGATGCAGGATCTTTTTTAAACTACACTGTTGTTACTTGGATGCCCTTTTTTATACTACGCAGATTCGTTTTCACTCTAATCAAACTTAGTAGTTACCTTAATTATTATACTGGAAATTAGACTGAAGAATGTTTTTTTTTATAGAAAATAAAATTGGCATACACAGAAGAATAACAGCATCAACGAGTATAAGTTGAAGAACCAAAAACAAAAAATAAAGACTCAGATGATGTGTTGAATGTCATATATAGAAGGAAAAACAAACAAGAATAAAGAAAAGCCGCAAACATCTACTTGGCGCCCATCGTCTTCACCATCTTGAAACCGAACACATCTTCACCTGCAAAAAAAAACACAAACTTGAATCAAGAAAGAGACAAAGAACGTAAACAGAGAGAGAGAGAGAGAGTAGAAAATGATCAGATGTCTAGTTTCTTGCGAGGCAAGAAAGCATTGGTTTTCTTGTTGGATCTTTTTCTTTTCTTCCCCTGAGAATCGGATGTTGTGTTGACTTCTAGGTGATTCAAAGTCTTCTGAACTTCAGATTCGGACATTCCCAGTTTTTCAGCTATCTTTTGTACGTTGTTCGCTCCTCCACAACTCATGGCCGCCGAGAGAACGTCGTCAGCTTCTTTGACAGAGACTTCGGATTTCTTCATCGTAACGAAAATTTCACAAATATGAGACAGAGAAAAAGGATTTGTTTGAGTTTCAAGAACGAGAGAGAGAGAGAGAAACACAAGTATGGAATCTGCAGAGAGGAAACGAAGAAGATATCAAATTTTTATGACCGTTCTGTTTCGGGTTTGAATTTTATTTTAAGGAGAGTACTTTTGGGCTTTTCAGCCCACTAAGCCCACCTCTCTTAACTCAAATGGGCTATCGTGTGAGTCCTAATAACCAATTCAATTGATATCTTTTTGTCTGCCTTAAACTTGATTAATATCTCTCTCTCTCTTTTTCTTTTCTAAATTTTGTTAACATCTATTATATAATTAAACTTAAAATCTAACATACAATTAACTAAGATATATAAATTACCATGCACAAATCAAAATGTGTGTCGCAATCAAATCAATTTTAAAACAATATTTTTAACTAAAAGTCTATTGAAATACAAAATAATAATATCAATGTAAACAATGATATGAAAATATGTTTGACATATAAAATCAAGATAATTGGTAAGAATATCACAAGTTAAGTACCTTTTTCAAAAATATTCTTAATCAAAAATATATTAACATTTGAGTTTACACATTAATAATTATTATTTAAAGTTTGTTGTTAAAGGGGTGAGATTGAGTTTCTAAATGTTTTATAAATATTTAGAAAAATTATTTCACTTTATTTTCATCATAAATGTAAGATATTTTTAAAAATAAGAATTCATTAATAATAAATTTAAAAAGTGCTATCAAACTTGTAGTATAACTAAAAAATTTCCAAAAATCAATGTTTTGAGTAATAACTATTGGTCTAAATTGCATAATATTTATTCAAATGGAACTTAAATTCACAAATTCTACAGTAACATAAAAATACCCCAACTATTTTTTTAATAAATAAAGATAATCTTAAATTTTTTAATAAAATTTTAAAAGTTAAAAGATTAAATTTAGTTTTTGTTTTTCTAAAATAGTAAACAAATTTATTTTTTATACATTCAAAAATAATTTTAATTTTTTTAAAAAAAAATTGATAATTTAGTTACCTTATTTCCTAAAGATTAAAAATAAAAGTAGAAAGCTTACATATTTTCGCTTAGATTTTGGATTTTTTAAAATTTTGTTTGAAATTTATTAGTATTTTAAATTAAAAAAAATAAAGGTTGGGTATTAAACGGGTAGACTTTTAAAATTTGGCATATTAAAATGAAAGAAATAATTAGTTGGGGTATCAAAATTGATAACGAGAAAGTTTAGCTATTAAAAAGCTTAATTAAATTTAGTTGGAGTATTTTTATGGAATTTTCCCTAATGTAAAAGTAGCTTTATTATCAATCTTAAAACAAGTTGACAAAATAAACATACATATTAAAATAAATTGATAAATACCGTCGTTCTAAGAAACATTAGAAGTCTATAATTTTGTTATTTTTCAGAAGCAATAAAACAAACTATTAACTTCATACAAATTTAGAAAAAATAATATAATATGATAATCGGCTCATAGCGCCGAATTAATATAAAAACTAAAATTAATGGAGCGAGTTGCATAACTAAATCATGAAAGAACAATAAATAAATCAAGGAAATAAAATTTAGAGTAATAGTATAGGATTGTTTAAAAAAATTATCACAAAAATAATCTTTAAGAGAAAAAAATAACTAAAACTTTTTTTATTAATGGTAAAAATGTAAACTTATATTTTAGGGTTATCTAATCTAAAATTAAGTTTTTGAAGCGAGTTTTTTTTAAAAAAAAAATTAAAATAAAAAGATTATTTCAGTTATTTAGTGTTTTTTAAGTTAATTTTTTTTTAAAAAAAATATTTAAAATTTATGTTTCCATTAAAGTAAATAAAGTTTTTTTCTAGATTAATTAATCCAAATGGTATAAATATATATATTTTTATACTCTTTAATAAAACCTACTGTGATCATTTTTTTATTGAGAACTAAATTTAGGTTTATCTTAGAGTATTTCTTTTCTTTTAATTCACCATGTACAGAAATAAAAAATTGATATTAATAACAATTAGAATTTATTAATATCATGTCCGGTTTGCTATTGATAATGGTAAACCTATTTACTCAGCTCTAACATTTCCACATGACACAAGTTTATTAGTAACGTTTTTGTTAATGATAACGTTTCTTAGCAATGTTCCGTTGTGCTGCAGCATTTCAGTGGTTGGATCGGAGGATTGCCCAGTCAACATACGCTCATGTATGTTATGGTTTGTAAAGTAGAAACTAGATGATTACCCGCGCGCATGCGCGGGGTGAAATTAATATACTAATTATCGTTGAATATTAATTTTGATTGTTCAACCATGATGTCATAAGTCTTCAAACGTATAGTTATGACTCGTTAATATAATGTTGATGAGTAGGGTGGTGTTTGTTGATATTTTAAAAAAAAACTTATTTAATTTACATGGGTTGGCTACCTAAAATCCCATGTAAATATAATCACCCTATCTATTCCCCCCTCAACTACCAAGCTCATGACATATCCACCCAAACTTATGATTTCTCTTTAGATCTTCCCCTAAAGTTTTTATTCCCATCTCTCTAATTCAATTTCAAAATCGAAATTAAAGAGAAATTAATTGCGTTATGTAATTATTGATTGCCCATTAGGAAAGAACCCGACCCGACATTAAAAAAGAACCCGACCTGGATTTTTTTTTTTAAAAAAAATCAAATCAATTTGAGATTTTTATTAGGGTTAGTCTATCTTCTTCACTCAACGACACAGAGGGATTCCGACTCCCGAAGAAAAACTGGAGAGACAGAGAGAAACAGAGAGAGACGACGACGAAGAGAGAGATAGAGACAAAGAGAGACTACATTCTCTCTCTCTCTCAAACACTCTCTCTCTCTCTCTCTCTCTCTCTCTCTCTCTCTCTCTCTCTCTCTCTCTCTCTCTCTCTCTCTCTCTCTCTCTCTCTCTCTCTCTCTCTCTCTCTCTCTCTCTCTCTCAATTCCTCGTCGTCTCTCTCTGTTTCCAGTTTTTCTTCGGGGTCCCTCTGTGTCGTTGAGTGAAGAAGATAAACTAACCCTAATAAAAATCCCAAATTGATTTGGGTTTTAAAAAAAAAACGGGTCGAATTCTTTTTTAATGTCGGGTCGGGTTATTTCCTAATGGGCAATCGTTAATTACATAACACAGTTAATTTCTCTTTAGTCTCGATTTTGAAATTGAATTAGAGAGGAGGAAATAAAAACTTTAGGGAGAGATCTAAAGAGAAATCATAAGTTTGGGTGGATTTGTCATGAGCTTGTAGTTGAGGAAGGAATAAATATGGTGTTTATATTTACAGGTGTTTTAGGCAGTCAACCCAATTTACATTGGGTTTCAATGATATCATTTAAATGTTATAATTCACCATCTCACTTCGATATGAAAAATCATATTTTTGAAATGATATGATCAAATAACATTTGAGATCCATGCTTGCGCAGAATGAAGATTAATTATGTATACAAATTATTTGTACATAATATTATTTATTTTGTATTAATTTACATATTATGAAATAATAAATATATTGAATAATTGAGGAGCGAATAGCTATTACGTATACAATTAAATTCAAGTAAGAACATAAATAAAAAAAATCTTTCTCTTTATTTACAAAACTTTTTGTTGATAAAAACAAAATAAACCATTTATTTATTTTATATAGTATATAATTAAAATCAAATGATATAGATATAGATATATAATATATTTAATATAAATATTTATTTATTGAGGCTTGATACTCATATGATTTTATTAACATTTTTATATTTGTTGTGACAAAAATATTATTTTTATTAATATGAATATTATTTTTACTAACATGTTTATGTATTTTATATATGATATATATATTTTTTAATTTAAACAATATTGAAATAAATGTATATATAAGAAATGAGACTTCATATTTACATGATTTCATGATCATTTATATCTTTTTATCGTAGATTTCATCGTAAACAATTGATCAAAAAAATTTCATCGTAGATTTTTAACAGCCTTAGTAATTTATATTAAAAAAAAATCAAAATATATTTAGAAAAAATCTAGATTTTTTTATTATATACTTATGTGATTTTTAAATGTATTTCAAGAATATAAAATTGAACAAAAATGATGGAAGATACATATATTGTTATCAAATATTTATTATTCAAAATCATTAATTGTCACATATTTGTTAATCATATTAGGTAATTTCGTAGCTTTTATTTGGAAAGAATAGAAATTATTATTTTATGCACGAATAACTAATATGATAATTAGTTTAACAAAAGGTATCATATATATTTAGATGGACTAACTTATTTTTTAAAAGATTTTAAAAAAACATTGTAGTGATGATATGTGACTACAAAAAAATCTCGTATATATAGCTCCATGATTAATATATATAGCTCGTACATATTATAAAATAATAAAATAATATATATATTAAATAATTGATAAACCAATAACTGACCTAGGATTGATAACTTATTTTTTAAGGATTTTAATATTTCAGAATTAAAATATATAGCTCGTATATTAATATGTTATTATGACATGTGTGTACCAAAATATGTTGTAATGATCCATCTAAGTATATAATTAATATATATGTATTTTATATGATATATAGTTTAATTTAAACAATATTAAAGTGTATATATATATATATAATCTGAATATATATTAAATGATACTTAATATTCATATGATATTATGATCATTTGTATCTTTTTATAAGAGAAAAATAAAAACATTGTTCACAAAATTTTGATTGTAATGTTTTTACTGTTTTAGTAATTTATAGTTGTTTTAAAAAATTCATAATATAACATGTAAGAAAAAAAATAGATTTTTTATTATATGGTTAATGTGATTGTTTATTTTTTTATAATATAAATTAAAAAATGATGAAGAATACAAAATATATTATCAAATCTTTATTATTCAAATTTTTATAGGTGTTTGTTGATATTTTAAAAAAAAACTTATTTAATTTACATGGGTTGGCTACCTAAAATCTCATGTAAATATAATCACCCTATCTATTCCCCCCTCAACTACCAAGCTCATGACATATCCACCCAAACTTATGATTTCTCTTTAGATCTTCCCCTAAAGTTTTTATTCCCCTCTCTCTAATTCAATTTCAAAATCGAAATTAAAGAGAAATTAATTGCGTTATGTAATTATTGATTGTCCATTAGGAAAGAACCCGACCCGACATTAAAAAAGAACCCGACCTAGATTTTTTTAAAAAAAAAATCAAATCAATTTGAGATTTTTATTAGGGTTAGTCTATCTTCTTCACTCAACGACACAGAGGGATTCCGACTCCCGAAGAAAAACTGGAGAGACAGAGAGAAACAGAGAGAGACGACGACGAAGAGAGAGATAGAGACAAAGAGAGACTACACTCTCTCTCTCTCTCAAACACTCTCTCTCTCAAACACTCTCTCTCTCACTCTCTCTCTCTCTCTCTCTCTCTCTCAAACACTCTCTCTCTCACTCTCTCTCTCTCTCTCTCTCTCTCTCTCTTTCTCTCTCTCTCTCTCTCTCTCTCTCTCTCTCTCTCTCTCTCTCTCTCTCTCTCTCTCTCTCTCTCTCTCTCTCTCTCTCTCTCTCTCTCTCTCTTTCTCTCTCTCAATTCCTCGTCGTCTCTCTCTGTTTCCAGTTTTTCTTCGGGGTCCCTCTGTGTCGTTGAGTGAAGAAGATAGACTAACCCTAATAAAAATCCCAAATTGATTTGGGTTTTAAAAAAAAAATCGGGTCGAATTCTTTTTTAATGTCGGGTCGGGTTATTTCCTAATGGGCAATCGTTAATTACATAACACAGTTAATTTCTCTTTAGTCTCGATTTTGAAATTGAATTAGAGAGGAGGAAATAAAAACTTTAGGGAGAGATCTAAAGAGAAATCATAAGTTTGGGTGGATTTGTCATGAGCTTGTAGTTGAGGAGGGAATAAATATGGTGTTTATATTTACAGGTGTTTTAGGCAGTCAACCCAATTTACATTGGGTTTCAATGATATCATTTAAATGTTATAATTCACCATCTCACTTCGATATGAAAAATCATATTTTTGAAATGATATGATCAAATAACATTTGAGATCCATGCTTGCGCAGAATGAAGATTAATTATGTATACAAATTATTTGTACATAATATTATTTATTTTGTATTAATTTACATATTATGAAATAATAAATATATTGAATAATTGAGGAGCGAATAGCTATTACGTATACAATTAAATTCAAGTAAGAACATAAATAAAAAAAAATCTTTCTCTTTATTTACAAAACTTTTTGTTGATAAAAACAAAATAAACCATTTATTTATTTTATATAGTATATAATTAAAATCAAATGATATAGATATAGATATATAATATATTTAATATAAATATTTATTTATTGAGGCTTGATACTCATATGATTTTATTAACATTTTTATATTTGTTGTGACAAAAATATTATTTTTATTAATATGAATATTATTTTTACTAACATGTTTATGTATTTTATATATGATATATATATATATTTTAATTTAAACAATATTGAAATAAATGTATATATATTAAATGAGACTTCATATTTACATGATTTCATGATCATTTATATCTTTTTATCGTAGATTTCATCGTAAACAATTGATCAAAAAAATTTCATCGTAGATTTTTAACAGCCTTAGTAATTTATATTAAAAAAAAATCAAAATATATTTAGAAAAAATCTAGATTTTTTTATTATATACTTATGTGATTTTTAAATGTATTTCAAGAATATAAAATTGAACAAAAATGATGGAAGATACATATATTGTTATCAAATATTTATTATTCAAAATCATTAATTGTCACATATTTGTTAATCATATTAGGTAATTTCGTAGCTTTTATTTGGAAAGAATATAAATTATTATTTTATGCACGAATAACTAATATGATAATTAGTTTAACAAAAGGTATCATATATATTTAGATGGACTAACTTATTTTTTAAAAGATTTTAAAAAAACATTGTAGTGATGATATGTGACTACAAAAAAATCTCGTATATATAGCTCCATGATTAATATATATAGCTCGTACATATTATAAAATAATAAAATAATATATATATTAAATAATTGATAAACCAATAACTGACCTAGGATTGATAACTTATTTTTTAAGGATTTTAATATTTCAGAATTAAAATATATAGCTCGTATATTAATATGTTATTATGACATGTGTGTACCAAAATATGTTGTAATGATCCATCTAAGTATATAATTAATATATATGTATTTTATATGATATATAGTTTAATTTAAACAATATTAAAGTGTATATATATATATAATCTGAATATATATTAAATGATACTTAATATTCATATGATATTATGATCATTTGTATCTTTTTATAAGAGAAAAATAAAAACATTGTTCACAAAATTTTGATTGTAATGTTTTTACTGTTTTAGTAATTTATAGTTGTTTTAAAAAATTCATAATATAACATGTAAGAAAAAAATAGATTTTTTATTATATGGTTAATGTGATTGTTTATTTTTTTATAATATAAATTAAAAAATGATGAAGAATACAGAATATATTATCAAATCTTTATTATTCAAAACATTAATTGTCACATATATGCTAATCATATTAGGTAATTCCGTAGCTTTTATTTAAGGAAAAAATGTAAAATATCTTTTTATGCACTACTAATCATTATGAATGTTAATTTAATAAAAGTATAATCTATAATTAGATGGACCAACTTTTTTCTAAGGATTCTGAGAATCATCCTGGTGATGACACGTGGCTACACTTAAAAGTTCTAATGCTCCAGGATTAATATATAGGGGATGTAGTTCTTCATGTCAGTGCAGTTATTGACATTTCGTATACAAATGACTAGGTGCCACTGGGAAATTTTGGACTTGAGTGGTTAACATTCACAGTAGATATCTTCCTGTCCAGGGCACTCCGTGACCAGTAACAGGTTCTTTCTTCGACTTTCTGTCTAGATAATTTCCAAGTGTTTTAATTCTTCTCTCTGTATCATTGAATTTGATTTTGTAACAGGTCTTTTGGGTGTCAGATAATGGTGTTCTAGAATACCTTGGAGGTATAAACAATGAAGAGACATTTTTAGCTGATGAGGCATGTAATCAAATGTTTTTTTTTTTTGGCTTTTGGTTTATGTGATTTTTTTTCTTTTTGATGTATGTGGATTTTTTTTTTTGTCACAGGTACAACAGACAAGTTTGGTATTCACTCGAGCGTATAGAAAAGTGTCTGTGGAGTTAAAGGTCGTATATAAAATTTTGTTCCTTAAAGCTTTCTGGAATTTTATTCTAAAATAACATGCATTGAGCATGTCCACAGATTAGCTGTTAATGGCCTTCTTAAGAAGCAACCTGGTGAGTGAAATGGAAGGAGGCGGCTTTGATGAGACCATTGGATGTGCTCAAGCATTTTGTGTCCTAAAACAATTGTTTCAGCGTTGCTTGGATGATACGCGTGGACCATTCATTTTATCTTAAACACTTATGTATCTGATCTATATGTAATTTTGGCAGAGGGATTTTGATGAGGGCCTCAAGTCAGTAGCTGGACCACGACCTCATGAGATCAACCATATAAGCTACATTGGAGCCATCAGCGGAATAGGTGCATTCAATGAAGGATATCTTTGCAACCATAAGGGTTTTGACTGTGAAACCAAATGCTATAGATTCTCAACTCACCAGAGCACGCGGCGAATTGGTTTCACACCAAAAGGAGTAATGGTTTAGGAGATATACCATTTACAAGTCAGGCTACCTACACTGCCTCAGAAGTGGTTCTATTTAAGTAAAGT
Organism: Moricandia moricandioides; assembly: GCA_905132885.1. NCBI lineage: Eukaryota > Viridiplantae > Streptophyta > Magnoliopsida > Brassicales > Brassicaceae > Moricandia > Moricandia moricandioides. The sequence goes on along the minus strand of CAJHQQ010004872.1, from coordinate 1,654 downwards.
AACTCATTGCTTAAGCAGTGTGCTACTCAAACTCATTTGTGGAATCCAGGAGATAATCTATATCATCTAGAAGGTATCCCATTCGTCCTACCATGTGCCATCATTCAGAGGATTAGAAGAATCCTCTTGCACTTCAACTTGCCTTATATGGAGCCAACCGACATTAATGTCCAACAGTTCTTTTTCCTTGGATTTATGCACGAGTTCAGCACCCTCAAATTCATCCAGAAGGTTCCCAGGAAGCTCTCATATCCCCTTAAACCGTCCAGATACAAGAGGCTCATCACATTTTCCATTTTGGCTAAGATCCTCTCATTTAAAGCCTAACGGCTAGTTTTCTGACTTTCAGCATGTTTTCTCATTTTGTTTATCTTTCTAAGTCTTGTACTAAGCATAATATAAACTCATTAGGTCTCACATTGTAAGCCACAAAATCTTTACCCAAAAAAACAATAAACTTCTTAGTTTCTTTTCTCCAAAGTGTTGTATCTTTGTGTGAATTTTGGTCACTCGGTCTTGTGTGGAATCACTTGGCTTTTTGATTGACGATTGAGGTTGCTTGTGGACTATGATCCCGCAATAGTTGGGAATCAGCTAGCCTCTCTTTGGCCAACGTTAAATGACGAGATCTTGAACAAGCAACCAAAGGGTAAGTACCCGTCTCGTACTCTCTAGCCTCCTATTGAAAAGCTTCCACCTCCGGAACTAAAAGTTGATGGGAGTCTTCGCTTCACGTGGGCTGCAAGATTAAGCCCTCAATCGCGGAATATTTACTGGGCAGCCACTCCAACCTACCGTCTTGATGGTGCACCTGAGGTATCTATTCCTTCGAAAGTGTTTAGGTTAGGTCTGAAGAATAAGGACGAGTATATTATTGGCAAGTTCCATAAGTGTTCTCTACCACCATGTGGTTTGGTATATGATGTGGTCAATAGAATTTGGGGGAAGAAGTTGTAAGAAGCTTGGTGATTCATCTTTCATGTTTCATATCCCACATATGAATGATTGTTTACTTTTCGTATTGCTTTGGACTCCAGAAGGCTCTTTTAAAATCCCTGAAATCTCAACGCTTCCGGTTTGAGCCAACTTGAAAAACGTTCCTGATTGTTGCTACTCAAGATTAGGAATCAGTCATGTTGCTTCAAGATTTGGAGAATCTATGCCTACGCATAAACCCCGACTTGATCCTACTAATATGGGCGAAGCAAAAGTTTTAGTTGAGATGAGCTGGATAAAGACTTTCTGAATCTTATTGCACTCGATGATAAACAAAGTAACATATTGTCCAACGAAACCAGGCAAAATATAATCCACATATTGGCTGTAAAACGGTTATGCAAATGCATTTTTTGTTCATAAAAATTACCAGAGTTTTGTAGGTGTTGATCATTTTTTTTCTTTATTCTCTTTAATTCTTAGAATGCAGAGAAGAACGTCCTCAAGATTGCTTAGACTCTTGGTGTGGACAATGGTACAATGTCAGTGTTTCCAGCACCCAATGCCTCGTTTACCAAAAATGAATAATATCGTATTAATTAGATAATAAAGAATTGGATACGGACACACACAAATCCAACACTGGAAAAGCGAGGAGGATGGAGGAGCCATGGCTGGTTTAGCGGGTGACATTGTGACAGTAATTTTATTTTGGCCC
>CAJHQQ010004871.1:0-22805 GCA_905132885.1 Moricandia moricandioides | reverse complement strand
GTGTACTTACTTGCATGCATGAATTTGGAGAAGTTTTTGTGCGTGTACACAGCTGTCAACAGCTATGTTCCACCGTACTATTTGACTATAAATAGGACTCTTAGGATTTATTTTAGAAGTTCAGAATCCTCTTGTGCTTTATCTCTCAGTCGATCTTGTAGTTTTCTCTTGAGAGAGAAAGTGAGCAAAACCAAAAAAAATTCTAAGTGAGTGACGTGAGTGTAGGAGGCCTTTCCGTGTGTTGATCCTTAGTATAGGATCTGTTGTGATTTTCTAGGGGAGGTGGTAAGGTTTTAGATTTGCGTTTATAGGTTTTCTTTTCCCTCTTAGCCTTTAGCTCTTTTGCATCGGTTTTGGTGTAACCGCTTAAGGGTATTTTTGCGTTTTGGAGGTGTTGTGCGGCTTTGAGACCTAAGTGGGGTTTCCCTGAGTGTGTTTGTGTTATTGTGTGGTGGCTAGACCTGTGTGTGTGTGCCAAGGTTGGAGAGCTTAAGCTGTGATGGTTCATGAGCTTGGACAATATTTCGGTTTGTGTGTGTGTGTGTATATGGGAGTTGGTAGTCCCCATACTTGAGTGTTTATTTATGATGCTTGTTATAGTTGTGTTGTCTAGATATTGTTTTACTCATGCATGTAGGATTGCATTATCATCTAGACATTATAGTGTGTTGAACCGTAAGGGATTTGAGTGAGACTCTCTCTTGTCGAGTGTGTAGTTTTGTTCCATCATTGTTAGTTTTGTAGTTGCATTGTTTAGTATTTGCATTGCATGTAGTGTAGGTTGGGGTTGCATAGAGATTTGAGTGAGACTCTCTCTTATACCGGGTAGTTGTTTAGGGTGTGTCTTTTTTTTGAATTGTCTCGCGCTAACTCTAGACCAAACATTACATGGAGGTTAGAACTAAAGCTCCCTCATGCTGGTTGTATTTTGTGCTTCGGGTCTAGAATAGTGCGAGTGTGTGTGTGTGTGTGTGTGTGTGTGTGTTGTTGTGCATCTAGTCTAGGTGCGCATTGCATGGAGGTTAGAGGCGGAGCTTCCTCATGCTGGTTTGTCTTGTGTTGTGCCTAGACTAGAATGTATGGCCATCTCGGGCTTAGATTGGGAGAAGCCCGATTCTCTGATGATGTGGACCCTAGGGTTAGATTAGGAGAAGCCAATTCTCCAATGGTGGAGTTACCTACTATCCACGGCTCGTCACGTGAAGTGGGTCGCACCCATGGATGAGCGCTGCATGACGATGCGGCCCGGGTTAGATTGGGAGAAGCCCAATTCCCGGAGTGATGTTTTCCGACCATGTGACTTTGGTGTTTGTGGTCGGGAGTGTTCAGGGGGGATAGTTAGGGCTTTGTTGTGTGAAGGGATCCTGGGGTGTGTGGCGTGTGGCCCCATCCTTTGTGTGTTTTGTTTTTGTGTCTTTGAGTCTAAGATTGATTTTAGATTGTATTTGTGTGTCGTTAAGTCTCGGGGGTGAGACTGGGGTAGTAGAGTCATTTCATTGCATTTCATGTTTAGTTTATTGCATTGCATTTCATGTCTAGGTTGTTGCATTAGTATTTGCATGTTTATTCTTCCGCATTGTTTGCTTGCATGCATATTTATTTGTGATTGCTTGTTTTGTGTTTGAGCATGGGCTGAAGGGGGAATTGTTGTTTAGTTTAGGGAACTCACTGAGTAATTTTCAATTACTCATGCCCTCTTCTTCTATGCAGGTAACCTTAGAGGGTCGGGCGTTTGCGGGGTGCAGAGGACGAGGCCAGCGTAGTTTTTCGGTGTTGTTTGCAAGGAGGAAGATGCTTATGTTTTCACTCGTTTTGTTTTTCATGGGTACCCGTTTGACTTGATATTTTCTGTTGCTGTATTTTGAGGACTTAGTCGAGTTCCCGACTTTGTAAAATAAATAAAAGTATGTTTGTTTAATAAAATCCCCTTAGAAGGCTGATATATAGTTTTGTCCAAACTTAACACAACTCTCGACCAAGGTACGGGTTGGCAAGCCTTAGGCCGAGGTCGAGAGGGGCGGTATTTTGGTCGGACTGGTCGAGACTTTGGATTTATTTTGAAGTTTTTACTGGACTGACTGCGGTACTCGCCAAACTGTAACGCTTCTAGGTCGTTCCGGGTTAGTCCGGCTTAGGAAGGTCCGGGGGTGTTACAGTGTCAGTCCAGATCACTTGATAGCTCATCCTGCTCAGATATGTAAGTGTCATTTTGATTTAGCTCGACCAGCTTGCCCAAGTAAGTGTCACTTCGTCCCAATTGAATTATGGCTCGACCATCCATCTTAGCTTGTCGATTCGGTCGATGACTATCCCTTGAGGGTCAATCATTTCCATTGTTAGGACGTGGTTCTTGCCTAAACTCCATATCGGACGTCCTCAGATCGATACGATAGACAGCACGATTAGTAAAATCGAATGGGGCGACACGGTCGCTATGATTGGCAAGATATGATGGAAAAAACTCGTTTGGGTCGAGCTGGTTGACATAATCACCACCTTGGGCTGGGTCTATGATCCGAACAGGTTGATGCTCGATTCGAGGTGCATCAGGAGGCTCCATTGAACGCTTCATGTGTCGGGCGAGTGGACAAATTGTACCTAACATTACTTCGGGGATCGTAGTGTGGGGTGTGTACGCCTATTGCGTCCTCGACCGAGAAAGTGGTATGTGGATCATATTTAGGCGTGGAGGGCCATTTTTGGGCGGTGGTCGCTCGTCTTCAGCATTCCTTAACAGACCGGACCGAATCTCCGCATGGGGAGAAGCACCCATAATAACATTCAGTTTGAGCTGTTGTTTGGTATGTCTTGATTGTATTTGATCCTGCACATCTTCGGTGTCTAGCTGATGGGCTCTCATTCATTATGAGTTTTTGACTTATCGAGCTTCTGCCGTAGGTCAGCAGTATTTGAAACGCTAAGTTTGTTCCTCAGGTCATCAATCTTGGAGTTGAGATTGTCTCATAGGTCAATGACGTCGAATTCACGATTGTTATCTAACTAGAGGTGAGCAACAGAGGGGTCTAATTTTCTCACCTTCGAGTTGTTGATCCTGGTGCACAGGTTGATTGTGTCGTTCGAGCTACTGCTCGGTCTTGTCTATTCTCGTATAAGTACGTCGCGCATGTCCTTGGATCTGTGATTTCTCATATGACGATGTCTCTGGTCCAGTGAGGATCACTTGAACTCGTTTTCTGTTCCTTGGTCGTTAATCATCCAGAGGTGCATCGTTACGGTCGCGGGGATTCGGAGCATCATTTCCATGTGGAGAGTTAGCTGATGCTGTCTTGCCTTGTGATCTTTGAAGCTTCTTATCCTTGTTCTTGCTTCAACTCTTACTGTTCTTGGGTTTCGGTTTTGGTGGTTCCACATCACGTTGCCGCTGTTGAAAGCCACCAGTAGGGCCTCTTGGAGCTGCTTGTACTCCTTTGTATTGTGACCCTTGACCTTGTCGAACGAACAATACTTATCCAGGTCGAGGGAACTGGAGGGACCAATGGAGGGCAGCGACTTCTCGTCAACGCCATGCTCCCAAGTATTCCAGCCTTTTTCTCGGATGACTACTATCGAGCCAGGTTGCTCATCCTCGTCTACAGTGTAGATAAAGCCTTTATTTTTGTTGGTTTTATCATAGTTGGAATGCTGACGCGGTTCCTGACAAGCTTTAGCGGTCTTCGTTGTAGCCTGTTTCAAGGCATCTTGTTTGCTGAGGATTGTCTTCCTCTATCCAGATGAATATGATGAACTGAGCGATAGCATCTTGAAGAGAGGTTGTCGGACTTCCATCCAAAGCGCGTTTTGTAGAGCATTCACCGTCATGTGGTCGGGGATGTTTACTTTGGACACCACACCTTTGAATTCATCCATGAAATCACGCAGACTCTGGCCCGGGTGTTGGGACATTTTCCATAATTCTGAAGCGGTCGCTCACTGACGAGTAAATATTATGTAATGTTTAAGGAAGGCGGCTGACAGATCGTGGAAATTGTCAATAGAGTCCTCGGCTAGCCTGGAAAACCAAGTTAAGGTCGGTCTGGACAGGATTTTCACGAAACGTTGGCAAAACTAGGCATCTTTCTCTTCTTTGGAAAAGTATGTTCGCCCCATTGCTATGTTAAAAGCAATCACATGGTCGGTAGGGTCGGAATCGCCAGAGTAGGTCGGGAGGCGGAAGTTGTCCGTAGAACGGATCTTTATGTCACTGATCCGCTTGGAAAAAAGGATATTGAGCGTTGTGGCGAGGACGCAGTCAATCTGTAGGGCCGATCTTGTGGCATGATGGATCTTGGAGTGGATGTCTTGCAATGAGAGCTTGATCTCAGCAATCTCGCGGACAGTCACTAGGTCTGACCCGCTGGATGTTTGCTCATTACCAGTACCGACAAAATGGGGGGGGGGGGGGGGGGGGTGTTAGTTGTTTGCTCGTCAATGCCGGTCACATAGTTTGTGTTGAAGAGTCATCTTCAGATTGACGAGGGCGACTGACATTGCCTGCCTGAGGTGTGATGTCGGCGACTAAAGCTTTAAGACATGCGTTCGTAACTTTCTAGACCTCGTCATGCTAACCGAAGCGCCCCATGATGGTGTCCATGAGATCTGACATGGTCGGTGCTGCTACGACTGGAGAAGGTTTCCGGTCGTCGCCGGAAATCGATTCATCGGGAGTCATACTGAGCTTTGTTAACGCCACTTTCTATAGCCTCACGTGGGTACAAACTGATGAATCTGAATTTGGGCGAAGTTGGTATATACAGACTAAACTTGATGGTGGGTTATTTCAGAGGCGTTTTTATAGATTGGAAATAGTAATGAATTACAAATTGAGTAACATACGGGAAAATAGCTGGTGTTGGTGTGATCTGGCCGGAAAAGTACAAGTCGGCAACAAATGCAAGCGAGTAAAACCCTAATTTTCTAGCGGTCAAGTGTGTTTGTGTAAGTCTAGCTTCATTTCCGCTTTGCTGCTCTTCCTCTTTTATAGACGCATCCTCCTTTTCCTCTTCCCTAAGTTATCTTGACCTAATGGGCTCATAGCTACTCTTTGGGCCGAGCAACTGGGCCGATGAGCGGGTGGTCGAGCCGGGTAAAGTACTCTTTATCCGAATACGAGCGTTAGCCGGAAAAGTTTGAGTCAAGCCGATTAGAGTTGACTAAATAGGCCGAATCACTTATTTTGTGAGCCTTATGGAAGGATGCGATCCATTTCCTACAGCTCTCAATAATAAGATTGTCTCCTAAGATACACTTCTCCTCACAAATTGGAATGTTTACCAAGACAGTGGTTTGAGGTCTCGTAATGTGTTGTCAATCTGATTGCAGTTTTAGCTCAAAAACTCTTATCTTCTATTTTTCATACAAATTAATATCTGTAAATGTGCTTCCTTTTGTTGATCAATAAATATCAAATTTCAACAAAAAGATCACCCATGAAATTATCCTGACTGCTACAGTGATAGATCATGAAATGAAACCAACAATTAATATTTATTGCAAAATTTCTGACAAGGCTTTAAACCCCAACCTCGGATTTACACTTTACCCTAAATCAACCTTTACAACTATTACCACTAACTTCTTTCATTTTCTATTCTTAGCTAATGTTTTTTTTCCTTTTGCTTTTCTTAACTATTGAACTAAATAGTTGAGTAACTCAATGAACTGTCCTTCAGTTACTTTGCCGTGATAATTTTGTAATGTCCTAACCATCCACGGATAATTGGTTTTCACACTTGATCTGTTAGCCCTATTATGTGCAACGAATGGTGCGCTAATTTTATGAAGACTCGAAAGTCTTGTTTACTGACTATGTAATCACCACATGAACTTTCCACATGCTTTGACGTCACTCGCACGATATGATGAATCACTTCCCCATATATCAACCATCTTTAAACTACTCTAGTTTAGTTACGCTTAAATCTAGAGTTCTTTATGGATGTGTCCTCGAAAAGTTAAGCGCACTTTAGTCACATATGTAGTCAAATCAATTCTATTAATCTTTTTGTCATATATCAGAAATCGTTATGTTACAATTCACCATCACTCACATAGTTCAACGTCCTCATTGCACACCACGACATGTCTCAAGACGCGTCTCGGATCAGAGCTGAGATGGCTAACCAGCTATGATACCACTTCTAACATCCTGACTCTCCCAACAAATCACCCATTCTTAAGCTACTCCAACCCAAACATGCTTAACACAAAAGTTCTAAATGGTTGTGTGACCAAAAAATAAGTGTACTTTAATGATACATGTAGCGAAATTAAATATATTAAGGATTTCATCATATACCAGAAATCAGGATATTATAAATTTATATTCCCTCTATTTTTCTTTATATGATGTTGTTGAGATTATCACAAAAATTAAGACATTCAGTATAATATCCGTTTATATACTTCATTAATTGATTATTATGTCTCGTAAAGCACATGGATTAGAGTAAATATATGAGTAAACATAGTCCTTTGGCACTTTATTTTGCATTGTTTTCTATAAACGCCAAGTATATTGAAAAGGAACAATTGTTCCAAAACGTCATTTATAACAAAACGGAGGGAGTACTAAGGTTTTGATTTTGGACCACATGATGACTTTCTTTTCTTATTTTTTGTTTAAAAGATATTTGTTATAGTCTTTTAAAATAGAGAAAATTGTCAAAATAGAGCAAATAAACACTATCTTTGTCCCCTTGGTATAAAATCAACTTAACTTTATCCCTTTAGTATAATCTTTTTTTTAAATCCCAAAACTAACCCTTTATTTCATTTAATAAATTTAAAACCCAATTTATATATATAAAAAATTAAATGGATATTGACAAAATAAAATAAAATAAAATTAACTTAGAAACAAGTAAAAAAACCCCAAATCAACAAACCCTAAATCTATTATCGTCGACATCTCTCTCTCTCTTTTCTCAAAAAGCCGAAGACCAAATCGACTCTCCTCTGTCTCCGGCATCTCTCTCGCTCTCTAATTCCATCTCTCTTTTCTCTCAATCATCCTCTGTCTCCGAGATCTCTCTCGCTCTCTATTTCCATCTATCTCGTTGAGGAAATCAATCGAAGGTAAGTGAGACTTCTTCTTCATGTTTCTCCTTTGTTTTTGTTTTTGTTCTTCGCTAGCTCCTCCGATTGGAATTTGAAGATACCCCCTTTAGCTTTTTCTTTGCATGTTCCTTAACGGACTAGGGATTGTTACATGTGTTCTTCAATCGGGTTTGTGTTCTTCAAATGATTAGGGTTTGTTACATGTGGTTCTTCAATCGGTTTGTGTTCTTCAACTGATTAGGGTTTGTTACATGTGGTTCTTGAATCGGGGTTGTGTTCTTCAACTGATTAAGGTTTGTTATATGTTTTGTTACTGATTTGGGTTTTTCAGGATTAAGGTTTTGTATGTCAATCAATTGCTGCTTAATTTCTTTTTGGGAAGTGATGGAATCTTGCTTCTGTTACTAAGATTGGCCATGTTAACTTCTTTAAAACTTTTCCTAAAGAAATCGGTTAGGTTCTATATATTTGGGAAGTGTAGTTTTTATTTAGCTATGGGGCTTGATACTTTTCGACTTCCATGTTCTCTGTGTGATTATGTGAACCGAATTAGTTTGTGAGTTGGCTTAGTTTGATTAGTTGATTGAGAGTGTTAATTGACTTGTCTTAGCTTGAGTTTGAATTTTTAGTATGTAAATTGATTTCGTTTCTAAACAGAATGATAGTGGTTGGGTTTTCGTGTTTGTAAAACTGTTTAGTGTAGTGTTTATGACATTTGCGTTATGTCTTATGGTGCTAATAGTCTTCTATTTATTATCTTTGTAGATACGGAATTAGATTTGCCGAAGCGTTTATACGGAGAGGGTCTTTGTAACGACCCAAGATTCTATTACCGGTTCAGTTTGTGATTTGATTGAAATTAATTAAACCAACTTATTGCAATTTCCTTATATGGTTTAATTAAACCGTGTGCATATATATTTTACCGTAAACATCCCACTCTTGCAAAAATAAGAATAAAAGAAGGAAAACCTAAAACATGAGCCGTCATTAGTCATCGTCACTATTCTTTTGTGCACGCTCCTCTTCATCATCTCCATCTCCACACATGTACTCCTATTTTGTGCTTCTGTCCTTCACGCACATGCTAACTTTTGTGTTGGAGAGGAGAGTTACCTTGTGCCATCATCACGAGCTGGATCCTTTCACCGTTACGGAGCCGCCGCACATCACCGGAGTCACCTTTCATGCCATTCATCCGTGATGTACTCGAGAAGCCTAACGTCTGGAGGAGAAATGGAGCAACGCCGGAGCCACCGTTTATCACCTCGTTCACGGAGGGTCATGGCTGTGAGTAACCCACCACCGTAGACACATCTCAACATCTCATGTTTCTGTTGTCCAAGATATACGAACGAGAGTAGGTGTCGTGAAGGTGTGGGTGCTCTTTTCCCAGTTACTTGCGCAGGAAGAAAGTCATCATTGAAACCTAGGTCCCACCACCTCATACTCGTATATTGAGTTTGACATGTGCAAATCTTAATTTTGGAAATTTCTAATACTTATATTTACTTTTCTCTTTTGTCGATCGGGTGTATCGTTGGTGGGGAGTTGAGGTTTATGACGAAACCCTAATTTCTATTGGTGATCAAGTCATCTCATCTATTTTCCGATCCACTTTCAATTTTCGATATTGGCTAAAGTGAGGGTCTATTCCGTAAATCTTGTACCGGTGTAGAATTCTTTCTATCATAGTTTAGATTTCGAAGCATGATCCGTCTGTTTGAGTCATGATTGGTAGTTAGTTAATTCATTGTAAACCGGAATTAAGGGTCTAGAGGATTCAACTGTGATTGGATTGTGTGATGTTAATTGATGATATATAAATAAATATATATATATAGATATTCAGTAGGGACTATGTGTGGTGGGCGGGGGTTCAGGGATGCCTAGGCTATCGACGCAGATGTGGTGGGCGAGGATTTGGAGACGTTCGGACTATCGACACAGATTGTTGTGTGGTGTGTGGTGCAGAGACGTTTGCATCTGACGCAGATTGGTTATGGGCGGGGGTACAGAGACAGACTGTACTAGCGACGCAGAGTATGTATATCCTTATGAGGAAATGCGGGGTGTATGGACTAGCTATACGCTATCATCGCATTGGTTGTTTTGTGTGATGCTATAGGCATCGTGTTTGTTCATGTTAGAGCTAAACTTCCATAGTGTGAGTTCTATTACTCATGTCAGTGGTTTGCGTGTCTAGCATCTCATACCTCAGTGAGTAACTCCATGTTGCTCACCCCTCTTTCTTCCCCTTTCAGGTGAGCATGACGAGTAGTCGGATATCTGGACGGTTTTGTGTCTTGGGGATCGTCGTATTTTATATCGGTTTTCATTCGGTTTTATACGAATCTTTTATATAAATTATTCTGGTTATTAAATGTAAAAAATGATTTATCTTGTGTATATTTTATTTTTGTTTTTAAATTTAAAAATGATTTATCCCACTTTTATTTTATTAAATATTTTAATAAATGTTATTTGATATTTTTATAAATCGGTTTAATTCGATTTTGTACTGGTAGTATCACGCCGTTCTCAAGAGAGGAGGAGACGGGTGTTATAATTTTTATTTTTATGTGACAGCCCTCCCTTGTGGGACCCAGCTGAGCAATTGGTGACAGCTTCTCTGTAGGAGTGTTGTTAAAGGGTGAGTTCTTGGGTTCGAGTAACGCCAAGCGCACCAATAACCTACCTGTGAGCCGAGGCCTAGGGTGAATTCGGGCAGGTTGTATCACAGGGGAGGGGTTAGGGTCGATGCGCTGCAGCGCCAGCTGGGTCCCACAAGGGAGGGCTGTCACAGTCTTGAACCTCAGATCAAGAAGAACAACAACAGCTGTCGCATGTCACTCCTCAGAATTCTGAAGAAGGTTATGTCTGAAGAATACGCAGAAGTGAAGAGAGATCTTGTATTTACACATATCATGACTATTGAAGAAAATGGCCTCAAGTTTTCGGCAAAGTTGGTGCATAGCTTCTTGTGTAAGGAATTGATCACATCGAAGAAGCATGAGAAGTGGTTTGTCTTTGTGAAGAATTTGCTGCGGTTTTCGCTGCAAGAGTACCATGCGGTGACTGGCCTGAAAGTAGTAAAGGAGAGTAGAAATGAAGTGGTGAAATGGAAAGCCGACCTGGGTTTTTGGAGTAAGCTACTTAAGGAGGGTGGGAAGATCTCCTTGAAGTGTATAAAGAAGGACCACTTAAAAAATGTTCACAAATGGATCGGCTTGATAGGTTGACGTTGATCTACCTTTGCGTCGTGATGGGTGTGGCTATGGGGAGAGAAGAGAAGGTGAACATCCCTCATATGTACATCAAATTAGCAATGGATCTTGAGAAGTTTAGACAGTTCCATTGGGGTCTTCTCTCGTACGATTATCTGCTAAGCTCTATTGACAAGATTAGGAAGAAATTGGATAACAAGGAGAGCTACATTTTCGAAGGATTCTCATATGCTCTCCAGATTTGGATTATGGAAGTCATTCCTGATTTTGGAGAAATATACGGCAAGAGAGTCAGTGACAGTTTCATTGGTCCAAGATGTGGCAATTGGAAAGGAGCAGCAAAAGTTTCATATGAAGACATCATTGAGCTTGAGAACTCATTTCCTGATAAGGTATGTATATATGTTGTCTTTTTATTTCCTGATTAATGTATTTATTTTTTTTATAGCTCTTAATGTTTAAAATTATTTTTAGGGTGAACTGTTTTCAGTCATTTCGGTGACTGGTAATGGTGATGTACTTATGAGTAATGTCTAACTAAGGAACGGTAAAATGGAAGATGAGAGAGTAAAACTTATTCTGGATAGGATAATGAACAAATTTGATTGGAGCAATACAAAATGGGAAGTCTTAGAACCTGAAAAGGCTGATATAGAGGAAGCGGATGAAGAAGATGTAGAGGCAGAAGCAGATGATATTTTCGATGACACTGATGTTGCAGATGAGGTTAATGGGTCTGCTAATGTTATAGAAGAGGTGAATGGCTCGACTAATGTGGCAGATGAGGTGAATGGTACAGTTAATGTTGGAGGAAGAGTAAAGAGAAAGATCCATGACAAAGGAGTCGAGTCAAGAAAGAAGAAGTTGCTGTGTCAGCGATCTGCAGCTAAAAAACCTACTCTTGATCATGATACAAAGAGTTTCATCGAGGGTTTGTTCCACACGTCCTTCACTTGTTTTTCTGAGAAATTCAGTAAGCAAGTGTTGGACAAAATGGAGAAGATGGAGACTGATGTTTTGGAGAGAATGGGGAAGATGGAGAGTGAAGTTTTACAGCTCAGGGAAGCACTCACTTTAAGTGGTCAAGGAAGCGGTCCTACCAAGAGCAAAGTCGAGCCAACTGCAGCAAAGAAAAAGGTACCAACTAAGAGAAAGCGTAAAAGTTGATGTACTTGGAATTAGGATGCTTGAATTAGTCTGCTGAAGCTAGGCTTTTGGAGCTAGGTTTTTGGAACTAGACTTCAATTTTCACTCTATAATAATATGTAAGCTTGAACCTTTTGATTGTTTCTTCTGAAATTCTATGTAATATGTAAAACTGGATGTGTTTGTTGTCTTTTGTGTTTAAAACTGGATGTGTTTATTGTCTTTTATGCTATGTAATCCTTGGAATCGTTTGAATTTTGTGATGCATCGATGTTATCCTAACATATTCTTGTATCATTTCTTTTGTTAATGAATAGGTTGGGAAAAAGAAATCTTTAAACATTGATGATTTGATTGTCAATTTACCTTGAGTAAACTTGACTCAATCATCAGACATTATTCTTGAGTTGGGTACACAAGAGTACTTGGAAACTTGCTTGAAGAACCTTTCACAAGATACATATGTCGAAGGTATTGATCCTTCTCAAACTAAAGAGAAGGATCCATTGGAATGGTTGTCTCCAGGAACATCATTGAATCTGTCACCACCACAATTAGATGACAAAAACATAGATTTAGCTGGCGAAGCAGAGGATGACAGAAATTTGGTGTATGTGGCTGAAGAAGATTTCGAAAAAAATGAAAAAGTGGCAACATTTGAGAATGTAAGTTAATCCTTTCAATATCTCATTGTATGATGTTGTTTCTAATCTTAATTTGAAATTTATATTTTTATTACAGAGATATACAGATTGGTCCTTGTCTTTTAAACTCAGAAATGACTGGTCGTATTATGAGTGCAAGCAAGTGGCTTCACAACCACGTAAGCATTAAACTAGTGCCTTGATCGATGCTGTAATGTTCATATCTTGTCTACTAAAAACTTCCATGTTATTTTGTAGGAGATCAATGTTGTGATACTCTATTCAAAAACAAATGAGAACCTTTACAGAAGATTCTATAGATGTGAAATTGGGGCACATGTTATCTTATTTTGACTATTTTCGAGACCTTCACTAACATAGTAAACTTAAAATGTTGTGCCCTTTGTGATTCTCCTTGAAATCTTCTTCTCCACATGTTTGGTAAGAGGATGTGTGTGCTCTGCAATCAGTTTCCTACGGTTTAAAGACCACCGTGTCAACATTTCCCTGATACTATCCTACAAAGGAATCACTGGATACTCTCTCGGTGAACGCAACGCAGAGTTAATAGATTCAGCAGGGTTGGTTGTCCTTATGTCGTATATGTATCCAGGAAACTGACATCTTGCCCATTTATGCACATCAGCCTCCCTAAGATAATTTCCAATTTCCGGACTGATATTACAAACATTAGCAAACAGATTTTCAAAATCAGCAACTTTATAAGCCTTCGACGCCTTTGAAACCAACCCAACAAGACCTTTCCCCTTGAAATATGTTACCACATTACTCAACAAATGATGAATACAAATACCATGTTTAGCTGTTGGATACACATTCTCAATCGCTTTGGCAATCGACACCTGCCTATCCGAAATAAAAGCCAAATGTTGATCATCAGCAATGACAACCTTTAGTTGTCTCATAAACCATTCCCAAGAACTATCATTCTATGAGTCGACTACTCCAAACGCGATAGGATAGAAAATAGAGTTTTCGTCTAAAGCATTTGCAACTAGTATAACTCCTTTGTATTTACTCTTCAAAAAAGTCTCATCAACCACAATAACCCGTCTGATGACTTTGTTAAATTCTCTAATCGATTGCCAAAATGCGATAAACAGATATCGAAATCTACCACTCTTGTCAATATCATACGCTGAGTGTGTACCCGGATTAGCCTCTCCCAACATGTGTAAGTATTTTGGTATTTTTCCATAACTTTTCACTGGAATACCTCTAACTACATTGATCGCATATTCACGTGAATCATATGCTAAGGAATATGAGATCTCACATCCATGATCAGTACGCATAATCTGTATGATATCATTAGGTTTTGGCCCTTCCTTGACGCCTTCATATTTATGCATTATCAGACCGGCTATCGTTTTAGCGGAAGCAGTCTTACCCGAGTTACTTTTGCTTGAAGCTGCGCATGTATGTTCACCGACATACTTCTTTATAATGAAATAAGTAGATTCCTTCAAACTATCAGCTCTAACACCCCAATTTCATGTGTTATCTGCGCATCTAATATACCAGAGTTTCCTATCTGGTTTGTAACCTGATAGCCAAAGTTATGCTTCATTTCACATATCTCGAAAGTCGCCTTCAGTAAACTTTTTGTCTGAAATATTTGACACTTCTTAACAATTTCCAGCAAAGAAAACTTTGAGAATTCGGTTTTGTTATTTTTTTCAGATGGCATGGTTTCAGCATCATAATCGAAAACATCAACTTCGACTTGTTTCATCTTTTCTTTCTTCTTCTTCTCTCTTTGCATCTCAGAAAAAACATTCTCTGGATCGTCCCCATTATAACCAAGATTTCCCTCGGCTTCATCAGTACTTGAATCTGTTGGAGGCTTGTTAAGATCGAAATTGGATTTCTTGGGATTCTCAGCCTTTGCTTTATATGTCACACACAATCGAGTCGAGACATTCTTCTTAGCAAAACCACCAAAATTCCTAAGTTGTCTATCGTTTGCAATGATAACAGGTGGACATGTTGCTGTATTGATCAACTCAGTAGGTAGATAACTCAACTCCAAATCGTCTAAGGTAGCTTCTTCGATACCAAAATCCTCCATAACCATTACCTTAAATCATCTAGGTAAAACTCGATTCCAATATCAGTAACCTACCCCTTCTCTCATCAGCCGAAAACACCATCCAGTAGTTGCACTTAATTCCCATACATCACATAACGTATAGATATGCATCGTATTAGAAGAAGAGTTGTGAAAATCACAAGAAAAACAATGGAGAACTCATGGTTTGATGAAAAACAAGAGGATACCTCGTTTTTTTTTTAATTTTTGGGCAAGCAAAATTGCCTATACATGTTTTAGGAAACTAGATATTTTAAAAATATTTCAAAAATATTTTGTAACTGAAATTTCCTTATTTTTCGGATTTAGGGTTAATCTTTCCGTAGAAGGTACGTTCTACTATAAGTAGACTATTAGTACTTTTTAGATTTCGTATTCTAATTCTTTTAGAAATAAATATAAAAGTAGAAATTGCATTCGGAAAAATATTTTGTAACTGAATTTTCCTTATTTTTCGGATTTAGGGTTAATCTTAACCGTAGAAGGTACGTTCTACATTGCGTAGATAAAAGACCACCAGTCCGGAAGCAGTTTCTACTCTACGTAGACTTATGAGTACTTGTTAGATTTCGAATTCTAATGGTTTTATAAATAAATATAAAAGTAGAAATTGCATTCGGAAAAATTGTAGATATCTTTAATACGCGTAGACTTCACATTCTTTAAAATTAGAATTCAACACAAAAGTAGAATTTAATTCTTGTAAAAGTAGAATAACATGTTTTACCTAGAAATCGATTTCCACTTTCTCGTAGAACATAACTTTTAAATTTTAATTTAACAAGTTTTACAAATAAAAATATATATCAGTATGTGCATATGAGTAGTTCATCAATTGTTTATGTTTAAAATATATTTTTTGATTCATAAAACTATTTTTCAGTAAGTTTTTAAAAATGGAAAGGGCAATTTAGGTAAAAAAAGACACAAAAAAAATATACCAAGGGGACAAAGATGGTGTTTATTTGCTCTATTTTGGCAAATTCCCCTTTAAAATATCATAATAATGAAATGACTAACACTTGGAGTCGTCGACAAAACATTTCGGAATCATGTATCAGAATTTTTTTTGTCCACATACCCAACAAAAATATAGGGTTTCTTTGTTTCAGTGTGAGTTAAACAAATGTTTATAGGTTTGTATTCTTTTCATTCGGATGCTGAGTTTATGTTTAAAATCAGACTGATATATATGTTGTTCGTCTTCAAACTTAATTATACTAAGAAGATTACCTATGAGAATGAAATTAACCTTGATATTTATACAACTCTAAACTAATAAGATTGAATTTAAATCAAGCTTGCTATAAATCTTTATTAGTAATTAGTTTTGAAAATGAGACTTTTTAAACCTGGGATTATTTATTTTAATTAAGTAAACTATTTATCTGTTTAGAAATCTCATGGGTAACAAACAATACATTGAACATAAAACCGGCTGTTATGAACCAGACGGTTCGGGAATGCACATAAGTGGGCTTATCTACTTGGTCTACACATAGACCAA
The DNA here is from genome assembly GCA_905132885.1 of Moricandia moricandioides. Lineage (NCBI taxonomy): Eukaryota > Viridiplantae > Streptophyta > Magnoliopsida > Brassicales > Brassicaceae > Moricandia > Moricandia moricandioides. The sequence continues at coordinate 7,112 of CAJHQQ010004871.1, read as the reverse complement.
TCGGCCCATATGCATCACAGACGGACCAGCCCATTTACTACTTATTCCAGCCGACATTTGGGCCTTGTTAACTTGTCCCACATCGTTTATAAGTGTGGGCAAGTCGGCATCTATATATATGTATACCCCCTTGTACTTATTTGATATCACAACACAAGAAAGCAATAAGACAAAGTCATTAGACACATACTCTAAACCCTAGCCGACTACTCTCTTTCTCTCTAGCCTAGTTTCTGCCGAGATAAACCTCTATAAGACTCGAGTTTCACAACACGTTATCAGCACGATCCTGCTCTAAACCCAACCATCTCGAGTCCTAGATCGATGCTCAACCAGCCGGCACAACCCCAACACCATCAGAAACCATAACTCGGTGAACCTTTCTCTCTCTTAGATTTGATCGATTGTTTTCATAAATCTAAGAACTAATCTTTGTATCTTTTCTTTGGTTGATTGTTTAAGGTTCCCAAGTGGAAACCCAAGGAGAAAATCGATCAAGGATTAAGGTATGTCATCTAACCTATCTTGAGGTTAATCGATTTTTGTTTAGAATTGTTGCTAGGATTGCTTCGGTTTGGTTTTTGATTTTCGGCATATATAAGAATCATTAGGTTGCTAGATTCATTGCTTGACGGCTAGAAATCGAAAATACCAAAACCCTAATAGAAAAGGAAAACCTAGATCAATTCAAATTAGGAAAACCTAATCCAATAAGGAAAACCTAAATCAATCTGATTTAGGAAACCTAACCTAAATTGGAAACACTAATTATAAAAGGAAACCCTAATTAGAAAAGGAAACTTTCCTAAAATAGAAACTTGCCTAAACTTACCCGAACTTACCAAATTAGAAACTTTCCCAAAATGGAAACTTCCCAGAAATGGAAACTTTCCCAAAATAGAAACTTCCCAGAAATGGAAACTTTCCTAAAATGGAAACTTACCTAAAATACCTAAACTTACCTAAAACCCAAACTTTCCTAAAAAAGAAACTTTCCAGAAAAAGAAACTCATCTAAAAAATGGAAACTTTCCAAAACTTCTAGAAATATAAGATCTAAGTCTTAAACCCCTAGATTAGCTAAAGAATGTTTGTTTTTATACTTTGGTCGATGATACTAGATCTATTGGTCGATGATGTTAGACCCACTGGTCAATGATGCTAGACCATGAACCGCGAATGGTCTGTGGTACGTACCGTGCAGTACGGACGGGTCACAAACGCGGATGAAAGACAGGCACGGCCAGTCACGTACCATATGGTACCCGCGATTAAGGCATGAACCGCGGATGGTATATACCATCTTGTACGGACGGACCACGAACGCGGATGACAGACGGTACGTACCATGCGATACGACCGATCACGTACCACTCAGTACAAACCCGCAATGATCCGTACGAACCACAAATCGCGGTCATACCGTGACCACAAACTGTCGATCACCCGCACCATGCGAATAGACCAAGGTCCATTCCGGTCGATGATGCCTACCCTCAGGTACGGCTAGACCATGATCCGTAACGATCGATGATGCGTACCATGTACGTTTAGATCGCGGATGGTCGATGACCCGTATCAACGGATAGACCGCGAAGCACATGGGTCGATGAAGCGTACCAATACGTACAGCCAGACCGTGTGCTTGTCCAATCGGTTTTCAAACTGTTCAATACGATTTTAAATGGACAAGAGATGTGGTATGATAAGACCTAAGCAATCTGAAACTCATTTTCAAATGCCAAACATCACAACTTGGACTTTGCACCCCTCAATGTCTCACAGTGAATGATCCATATGAACTATGGAAAGAATTCAAGATGAGATATGATCATCAGAGGACCCTGGTTCATCCAGCGGCCACCTATAAGTGGATACACCTTAGGATTCAGGACTTCAAGTCCGTGAACGAGTACAACTCAACCTTGTTCTGAATAGTCTCACAACTGAGGCTATGTGGCGAGATTGTAACTGATACGCAGCTCCTTGAAAAGACATTCCAGACAATGTCCTCAAGGAACATGTTGCTCCAACAAAAGTATAGACAAAAAGGTTTTAAGACCTATAGTGAGCTCATTCACTGTCTGTTGCTTGCTGAACAAAACAATGAGCTGCTCTTGAAGAACAGTGAGCTTAGACCATCAGGTACTAAGCCTATCCCAGAGACACATAATGCCGAGCCTAAGGATGATACAGAGGCAAACCATGTCCGTTATGACCGAAAGCGTCGCAGTTCCTCATATGGACGAGGACGCGACCGCGAAAGTCAGACGCGAGGAAGTGGACGTGGTAGCCATAACAAAGGGCGTTCTACCCCTTATGATCGTCCAAACCAGTCCAATCATGGACATGGTAAAGGCAAAAACATTGGGATATCTTCAAGGATTCAGAATCCTAAGTCCTCAGCTTGCCACAGATGCGGGATATTAAACCATTGGGCAAAGAATTGCCGAACCCCTAAGCATCTGGTCGACCTCTATCAAGAGAGTCTAAAAGGCAAGAATCCAGAAGCTCATATGATGTATCAGGATGATGAGGGTGATTTTGATCACAATAGATATGATCCTACATATCACGAAATTGATCATAGCAAAGACGATCCTACGGATCATGAAACTTCAGATATATTGAAATGATAAACCAAGTAGAACAAAGTGATGTTTTGGTGTTTAGGCTCTTTATATTTCTAAGTATTTTTTATTATTATTTTATAAAGTGATTGATTAAATAACATAAGGATAGTCAATATTATAAGACCACAAAAGGTATTCACCCAAATACCCATTGAGTTATATACCTCAGTATATATGGTTTCCACATTAAACCAATGGGCAAAGGAAACATCAGTTTCAGATTATAAAGTCTTATAAGAAAGTGGTCAATGACTATGCCTATATACTCTGATCTAAACTATGCTAAGGATCAGTATGATACGAGCCTAAGAGCCATGGTAACCAGATTGGTATACCACACGATATCACACTTAATGGCATGACCGGATTAGCCATCCGAGTCCAAACTTGATGCAAAGAATGTAAAGGCACAAAGAGTTATTCCATAAAATCTCACGTTGTGTAACATGGACACAAGGGAAACTCATCAGGCTTTATTGTCCTAAGCATCACGAAATTATAAGTATGTTTATGAGGGGGAGTGAGGACAAATCCTGTGGTCCATAAACACACTAAAAATCTCGTGTACTATGCTATCAGTGGCTCTCGGTGGTACATCATCCACGTCAAGCCTAAATGCTTAAGGACATCATGAATGTACATGTGCAAAGATGATATGCATCAGGCCATATAAGTGAGCATAGATATTCTCATCTCAGGTCAAGGGTCATAAACCAGACATATACCGTCTTAAGGAAATCTGAGTATTCCACCACAGACATATGTGCTACTTAAGATGGAACATCCGCAGAGGATTGAGGATGAGAATATATGTTGGATGGGAGTACGACTTTCTCCCACGAATTATAAGGAACTTTGAGCCAAATATGGGTGATCAGACTAAGTGGCCAGGTTCACGGATTGCCTCAGTAATCCGACCATCCAACATTAAAGGAGAAAGTTATAAGCTGGTAAAGAGAATGGTATCAACCATCAGTGTCTTGGCAAGATCCTCGGACAAGCAAAGATAAGACGTCCAAAACCAGATGCCAGACACATTGACCCTAAAGTAATACCAGCCGGCACCAAATGAATTGTTGTCCTAGTAGAGACACAATCAAGCTGCTACAGAGTCTATACAAGATAGACCAATATGTTCCATAACATAAAACCGGAAGGAAATAAAATGGTGCATGAAATTTCCCGAGGTCATAAATGGAAACCATTCCAGACATAGATATGGTCGACCACAATACAAGATACCATACAATGGAATTTGAGACGACAAAATCCATGGTACTTAAGGTGATTTGGGACGCCAAAACACCAAAGTATTGAAGGTCATAAGATTGCAATCTACTATGACATGTCTGGAACACAATGGAACGCAGAAAAAGGGTATCGATACCAATGATGTAAGAATGCGCATACAAAGTAGCACTTGAATATAAACCGAGGATCATCAACCCACATGAGAGTACTCATACTCATGAGATGCGTGGGGTTTTATAGGTTTAAGGAACCTATTGAAGCGATGGATGTATTGGCCATAGAACGCCATCAAACCAGTGAATGGGGTCGTGTGAGTAAGAAAGAAAACCGTGAGATAAAAGGACATGGTCACGTGGTCTAAGACGTGCATGTTCCTGTTTACAGCATTTGAACATAGCTGATTACACAAGGTTACTCACAGAGACCAAGGAACATGTTATAACAGATATAAGATCTGTGGTGGATGCTACTACAATGAAATTCTTAAAGAAATGATGATGTAGCAAGCAGTATATTAATCACTGGATAAAAGTACTAAAGGTACCATAAGATGAGAAAAGAAATTCTCAAAGAACGGCTTTGTTCCTTAGCCATCTAAGAACTGATACAGCTGAAGCTGCGTATAATAATTAGTGAATGAGTTCCACGAGGACCATCATTATCAGTTCATATATTCATCTCATGAATGAAATTCCTTGTGTTCACAAACCAACTTGAAAGAAAGTTGATCAATTCCAAAACGATACAAGATATCGATTTTGATCCTTAGACAAGTTATGATCATAATATTTGGATCCTCAGATCCTAGTCTATATGATCTTATGGTTGTTCATAAATTAAAACATATTGAAAGAAATATGAAACGGTCATAAAGAACGTTGATTCCATCCATATCGATCATAAGCCTTCTATAAGAGCTGTGGTCGAAATCATCGATTTAGGAATGGTTGAACATACAACCATGATCGATGGATTAAGTCTTACAGCCATGGTCTAGGGACCTGAACCGAACCAAACGTTCGTATAAAGACCAGTAAGGTCGAAGGATGAATGGAATCACTTTATTCCGACCATGAGGGCCGCGGTCGAGAAACAGAATCATGTCGACCAAACGGTCGACCATATGACTGAAGTGAGACTTATCCAAGGTACCTGCGAGCCAACCTACATATGTGGCCGAGGGAACCTCATGAACAAACCATATGATCAAAGGTATTAAGATCAGAGAAATCAAAGTGGTTAAGTAAGAGGTCATGAAACATAAGACCCAACCACGAGTGGCCTGATCATGAGCCAAAGATACCATATAAGATAACCATTGATAAAATGGATGACCAGATCTATATCAAATGGATATATTGATCATAACCATAGTCCATCAGCATGCATACATCTGAAATATAGCTGATGATGAAGAAAGGTAATGAAAGGTTCTAAGGAACTAATGGTAGTGGTAAACTTATACTTCGTTATTTATTTACATGGAACGAAAGGTTTAAAGTTTGTTTACACTAACCATACTAACCAACCCAAAGAAGGGAAAATTGGTTTTGCAGATGCAAATTTTTGTTTGATTATAAACAGGTTATGAATCCACTCATGGGAGCATTACAACCTCATGAAGGCGAGGTTACGAGTAACATCATCAATCGCCCAGAAGAGTACTAACCACACATGGTACAAGTGAATGACCTGGTCGATGGATCAGAGCCACATGGCTGATGATGATCCAGTGCCGATGGTTGACATCAACTCTACAAATGTGCGAGATGGTTCGACCTTTAAATCATAAAGACAAGGCGAGGTGTTCATGAGGAATGATACCCATTGAGAAGAGGCATGTTCAACCAAAAGATAACCTGTGATTGGTAATGGAACACGCATGAAGATGACTTGCCAAAGGCTGTGGATCAGCACATATGAAAGGAAGACAAGTAAAAGGGAGTGCTAGTCCGGTCAAGTGATAAGCACAACCGATTTACTTCAACCAACCTCTGCTCACAGAAGGTGATACACGAGACCAGAAGACTGAAGAGCCTTCAGTGATGTTCACTTCAGGGGGAGTAATGCGGCTGTACTCTTTTCCCTATCTATGGCTTCCCTTTTTACCACATTGGGTTTTGAGTTTACCATAGAAAGGTTTTAACGAGGCAGTATACCAAACGCATTGCAAACTCTAGACGGTTATGGCATTCAGGGGGAGTGTTATAAACCAGACGGTTCGGGAATGCACATAAGTGGGCTTATTTACTTGGTCTACACATAGACCAATCGGCCCATATGCATCACAGACAGGCCAGCCCATTTACTACTTATTCCAGCCGACATTTGGGCCTTGTTAACTTGTCCCAACATCGTTTATAAGTGTGGGCAAGTCGGCCATCTCTTTGTATATATATGTATCCCCCCCTTGTACTTATTTGATATCACAACACAAGAAAGCAATAAGACAAAGTCATTAGACACATACTCTAAACCCTAGCCGACTACTCTCTTTCTCTCTAGCCTAGTTTCTACCGAGATAAACCTCTATCAGACTCGAGTTTCACAACACCGGCATAGCTGTTCGAGTATGACAAGAAAATATATCAAACAATTGTCATCTATATGAGTATATACTTAATACTTAGACATGCATACAACATTTTTGTGGACAAAAATGTTTGGAAGTACATTGTTGGGTGTAAGTAAACAGTAAACTTTAATAATACAGAACGATCAACACAAAACATCATAAGGACCTATTATTCACATGATGACTATATAACTTCGTATAACCGGCTGAAATCTAAGATAAATGTTTGATTGGCATCCCTTTATCGCCACTACGTTGTTTGAATGTTACTATTAGACCGAGTTTTAACGATGTGCCTATGGGAAGTCCATCCAAACATGACACATTCAAAGTCGCATGGCTTGAAGAGCATTAGCGCATTTAGTTACGGATAGACATTCAAGCTCCACTTCTCCATCATTCACATTCCATAGTTATCTACTTGTAAATTAATTTCATCCAAATAACTTGTTGTAAAATCGGATGAAAACTATGAAGATGTATGGTGAAGACGATGATGTAGCAGAGCAGAAGTAGTTCATGAAGTGCGACATGGACTACTACATCAGAGAGACGGATCATGAGGAGCATGTGTCAAGACCGATGCATTAAAGGAAGAGTTAATGAAAAGGCATATTAAAGGAAGACTTGGAGAAGAAGTAATCGATCTAAAGA
>CAJHQQ010004870.1:0-22807 GCA_905132885.1 Moricandia moricandioides | reverse complement strand
ATAATTTAATGGCCAATTCACATCATTTTCCAAATAACTTACGTAATTAGTTAATAAATTACTTGTGCAAGAATATTAGTTAATACATGTAATAATTAGTTCCTTATTACAAATAAATAACATGTGCAAGAATAATCATATCATATGAATATCATTTTATAAAACTAACAATTTAATATCTTCCTTTAAACGCTTTCATTATTTATTGTATGAATATTATCTTGGCGTCATTATTCTGAGAACATTCATTTTGTATATATATATAGATGGAGCTTCTGAGCACGACCAATTGTAATATTAATCACGAGAGACATTTCTTTACTGGAAAGGAACAGAGCCGACGATATTCATCTCAGATCATGAACTTGTCAAATAGATCTTATCGAACAAGTTTGGTTTCTTTGTTAAATCAAAATCAAGACCCGAGATACTTAAGCTTGCTGGTAATGGACTTGTCTTTACCGATGGTATTGATTGGGTTCGTCATAGACGAATCTTAAATCCTGCATTCTCCATGGACAAACTAAAGGTATTTTCTTTTAAAAACAAACTTGTCATGGTAGAGAGAACTAAAAAAGGTTGAATCAATCTCTCCGTGGATCACTCTCTGCTCTAACTTCAGATGGTTCAATTACTTCTACTTCTCCATCCTTGTCATCTCCTTCATTCACAGTCGAGCTTCCTTCTTCTCCAACTTCTTCTTCAACTTGTCCCCATCTCCCTCCAACAGCCATAGCCATCATCTCATAAATCTTGTTCCCTAGCTCGTCCGGACTATCAGGCTGCTCCACAAACACATCAAAAATGAGGAAAAACAACACTACGAGAGAACAAGAAAAGCCAAACAAGTTTTTTTTTGGATTTCTTACAGAGAATCCACTTGAGATTATAGCAGTGTAAAACAAGAGATCAACCACTCTTGTTGCTTTCTAGAATGCTCTCAGGTGAATTCTTACAAGCAGCCTGCACAAATATGCAAAAACTCCATTAGGCTTTTCCGTTACAGGAGATTTAGAGAGGAAATGGAACACTTACATTTAAGTCTTTGATGATAGGATGATCTGGATTGATCTCAAGGATTGTCCTACCTCTCATGAACTCCAAGCTTGAAGTGTCTCCAAGGGCTTGTGCCTTCATTAACCTTTCATCATAAACAACAACACAATAGATCTTTGTTTCGAATTTGCGTACGAGCGCTTCAGAGACAAAAGCGTACATGCAGCTTGTCTGGAAACGGTATCACAAAGGAATTCGTATAACACAAGCAGTAAAACAGGACTAAGTTGGCTAGCTCTACCACCTATGTCGAGAGAAACCTAAGTGGCTGCAACTCGCTTAGCAATAGTCGAAAAAGAAAAAAAAGGTTTGAAGGATTTGGGATTGGACCTTAAGAAAGGCTGCCAACGTACCCCTTTCGAGGATCAAGTTGGACGTAGTTCAATTAAAAGAGTGGACCAAGAGATCGAACTGCCGGAGTAAGTTAGTCTGGTAATCGAGTGCCAGTCATAGAAGCCGAGCTTGTCGAGAATAAAGCTTAGGGCTTCTAAGTGAATGAGTTGTAGAGTCTAAGGAAACTAGAATCATCGAACAAAGATGGAGAAACATCTGAGTATAACTCTGTCCTTCTAGCCACCTAAGTTCTAAGATCTTATAAGCTAACATATCTTCTCTAGGTCTAAATCTTCGGATCCTTGTGCCTTTAGCTATATCTCCCCTTATATATGCCTTCTGGGTTGGTTCCGCTTTCCTTTTTTGTCCCTAGGTCGAGTTTATCTCTTCACGGAAATATTCTTTTTTATCTCGATCTTCATCATTATCTTGGAAACTTGACATTTATCTTCTGATTTCGCGAGATTTATCTTCTTCTGCGAGTAAAGATACACCGGCATGACATTGAGCGCTCAATTTCGCATGAAATCACAAGTGGTTCTTTAGCCGCGTTCTAGGCCTCTTTGGGCCGTATTTCGATAGGTTTCAATAAGATTTTAGAGTTAGGGTATTAAGGATTTCAGGTTTACAGTTCAACTCAACTATTGGGTTACATTTTACGGTCCAATGGTTTAGTCTTCATTATTAGGGCTTTGCGTAAGTGTTTAATATTTTTAGATTAGGATTGAATATGTAGGGGATAAGGTTTAATATAATTGAAATGCAGTTAGGGATTAGGGTTTATGGTTTTGGGTTATAGGGTTTAAGGAGGGTTTAAGGTTTAATGTTAAAGGATTTAGGGTTTAATCATTTTTAGTTTATGGTTTAAGGTTAGGGTTAATGGTTGTGTTTAAAGTTTAAGGTTTAGTTTTTAGTGTTTCAGGTTTAGTATGTACGGGCTTGGGTTACGTGTTTATTTTTTCGGTATCATTGAAACAGAAGTGGTTGAGTAAGCCAACAACTTATTTGTTTTGTTACACATCCCACAAAAACAAATTAGCATGCTAATCATTATCGTAGATTTTCTGAATTTGATGTTACGAAGCCAACTACATTATCCAATTACACAAGTCTATCTAATAGTGGTTTCAATAATATTTTAGAGTTAAGGTATTAAGGATTCAGGTTTACAGTTCAACTCAACTATTGAGTTAGATTTTACGGTCCAATGGTTTAGCCTACAATGTTTAAGGTTTAGCTAATTAGAATATAATCATTTTTGTGGTAGTATGGGGAATGAGGATATCTAAGGTTTAACCTGTAATCAATCTACACTATTAGGGTTTTGCGTAAGTGTTTAATACTTTTAGATTAGGATTGACTATGTAGGGGATATGGTTTAATATAATTGATGTGCAGTTAGGGATTAGGGTTTATGGTTTTGGGTTATAGGGTTTAAGGTTTAATGTTAAAGGGTTTAGGGTTTAATCATTTTTGGTTTATGGTTTAAGGTTAGGGTTAAAGATTGTGTTAAATATTAGGGTTTCAGTATCATTGAAAGAGAAGTGGTTTAAAGGTTGTGTTAAGGGTTTATTTTTAGGGTTTGGTGTTGTGTTACGAATTTAGGGTTTAGTATTTAGTGCTTAGGGTTTAGTATATACGGGTTTGGGTTGCAAGTTTAGGGTTTCGATAACATTGAAAGAGAAGTGGTTGAGTAAGCCAACAACTTATTTGATTAGTTACACATCCAACAAAAAAAAATTAGCATGTTATCCTTTATCGTAGATTTTCTTAATTTTATGTTACGAAGCCAACTACATTATCTAATTCCACGAGTCTATATATTGGTGGTATAGGTTTCAATAATATTTAAGAGTTAAGGTATTAAGGGTTTCAGGTTTACTATTGGGTTAGATTTTATGGTCCAGGGGTTTAGTTTCATTGTGTAAGGTTTAGCTAATTAGATTTAAGTTTTGGGGTTTACTATTTATAGTTTAGGTAATTAACATGTAATCAACTCTACCACTATTAGGGTTTTTGCGTAAGTGTTTTAATATTTTTAGATTAGGATTGCTATGTAGGGTATAGGGTTTAATATAATTGATGTGCAGTTCGGGCTTAGGGTTTATGGTTTTGGGTTATAGGGCTTAAGGTTTAATGTTAAAGGGTTTAGGGTTTAATCATTTTTTGTTAATGGTTTAAGGTTAGGGTTAACGGTTATGTTTAAAGTCTAGGGTTTTGTATTTAGTGTTTCGAGTTTAGTATGTACGGGCTTGGGTTACTTGTTTAGGGTTTCTGTATCATTTAAAGAGAAGTGGTTGAATACGCTAACAACCTATTTGTTTTGTTACACATACAACAAAAACAAATTAGCATGCTAATCATTATCGTAGATTTTCTGAATTTGATGTTACGAAGCCAACTACATTATCCAATTACACAAGTCTATCTAATAGTGGTTTCAATAATATTTTAGAGTTAAGGTATTAAGGATTCAGGTTTACAGTTCAACTCAACTTTGTAGGGGTTATCGTTGGCGTTTATGAAAACAGTGTTTATAGGTAGAGATAAAGTGTTTCACAAACGTTTTTCTAGAAAAGGTGGAAGAGAAGTGAATTTGTATACGTAACAACCTATTTGTTTAGTTACAAATGCAACAAAAACATTATTCTAAGACATCTGGCTGCCACTCACAATCTTTCATCAACACCAATGACAAGTCGTATGTCAGGATTCATTGTCGGTGTGAGCGATTGACGAATATCTTTAAAGCGTGGACGGATGAAAATCCAGAAACTGAAAGAAGTAATTTTGGTTCTTAAACAAAAAAAAAACCATGGATGTGATGGTGGCAGCAAATAATTTTATTTAATGACAGTAGATAATTGTGAGCATAAAAAAAACCTGGAAACGGAAGCGTTGAAGTCGAGAGAGAGAGAATGCTACAAAAACTTCTTCTAATAATTTTGGGTGTGTTCGTCGCCGCCAAGGCAATTATCTTCACCATTTCGAAGCAATAATCGGGTTGTAGTGTATGTTGATTCCACATTGCATTTTTACGTGCAATTGCAGACCTGTTTATTTTATTATGTGCAGAATCTCAATGTATATGTTGAATTGGTTTTTATAGTTGGCTATTGCCCTACTTTATTGTTAAAAAAATAACCGAATCTCAAGAAAATTGAAAATTTAGTTGATTGTGAGATCTGAGATTGTAATTATGAAGTTTGACATACAAAAATAAAATATCCGACAACAATGTTTAAAAAGTCACTTAATTATGTTTGCAAAGCATATACCTTGTAGGGCCCGATATAGTTATTTTTGGTATTAGTGTTTAGGAACAAGGCTTTATTAATTAGGGTTTAGGTTTTAACGTTTATGAAACATTGTTTAGAGGTACAAAAAAACTTGTTCCATAGAGGGTTCGCTAGAAAAGGTTAAAGCGAAGTAACTGATGATACTCAACAACCTATTTTTTTAGTTACACATGCAACAAAAACATTAACAATATTATTCATTTTTCTAGATTATATATCGTAGATGTTAGCAAGGCAACTAACAAGATAAGCTAATCAGCAAAGTGGTTATATAAGGATGAGGGGCTAGGGTTCAAGGATAATTATTTATGGGTTAAAAATTGAGGTTTGTGGTGAAAGGTTTAGACTTTAAGGATTTTTGGTTTAGGGTTTACTTTTTAGGGTTTGGTGTTGTGTTAAGAATTTAGGGTTTAATATTTAGTGCTTAGGGTTTAGTATGTACGGGTTTGGGTTGTAAGTTTAGGGTTTCGATATCATTGAAAGAGAAGTGGTTGAGTAAGCCAACAACTTATTTGTTTAGTTACACATCCAACTTATTTGTTATCGTAAATTTTCTGAATTTTATGTTATGAAGCCAACTACATTATCCAATTACACGAGTCTATCTACTGGTGATATAGGTTTCAAAAAGATTTTAGAATTAAGGTATTAAAGGTTTCAGGTTTACAATTCAACTCAACTATAGGGTTAGATTTTACAGTCCAGGTGATTAATTTTCATTATTTAAGGTTTTGCTAATTAGGCTTAAGGTTTGGGGTTTACGATTTATTGCTTAGGTAATTAACATGTAATCAGTTTTGGGGTTATATGGGAATGAGGGTATCGAGGGTTTAACCTGTAATCAATTTACACTAATAGGGTTTTGCGTAAGTGTTTACTTTCTTATTTTGTTTAGGGTTGACTATGTAGGGGATATGGTTTAACATAATGTATGATCAGTTAGGGATTATGGTTTTGAATTTTAAGGTTTAAGGAGGGTTTAAGGTTTAATGTTAAAGTGTTTAGGGTTTAGTGTTAAAGGGTTCAGGTTTTAGTGTTAAAGGGTTTAGGGTTAATGTTTAGGATTTTTGGGTTTTGGGTTGACTTTTTAGGGGTTATGATTTGCGTTTATGAAAACAATATTTATAGGTATGGAAAAATGTGTTCCACAAACGTTTATAGGTGAAAGAGGAAGGGGATTAGTGTTTTTAACATATTTGTTTTGCTACACATCCAACAATAACATTAATCTTTTTTTTGTATTCGTAGATTATCTATTTTAGATGTTGGCAAGGCATCTCTGTTAGATAAAGAACATATATGTCAGGGGTTAATGTGGTTGTATTGGGATCAGGGTTTAGGGTTCTGTAAGATATTGATGCATTTAGGTATTAATGTTTACTATTTTTTTGTTAAGGTTCTAGGTTTTTTGGCTAAGGGTTTAATGTTTCAGGTTTTTTGGTATAAGGTTTATGGTTTAGTATTTAGTGTTTAAGATTTAGTATTTAGTGTTTAGGGTTTACTATGCACAGATTTGGGTTGTTTGTTTAGGGTTTTGTTATCATTGAAAGAGAAATGTTATGTGTTGATTCTCAGTGTATGTGTTGAATTGGTTTTTGTAATTGGCTATTGCCCTAGTTTGTTGTTAAGTATGAATGAATCTTCAGAAAATTGAAATTTTAGTTGATTATAACATCCGACAATGTATATAACTTGTCAGGCTTACGATATAGGGTTTAGGTTTTAGTGTTTAGAAACAAGGGTTTTTCTAATTACAATGAATTATTATACCTACAACCCTATTTTTTAGTTTACATACAATAAAAACATTAATCCATTAAGCATAAAAAAACGATGGATGTGATGGTGGCGGAGAATAATTTTGTTAGGTCCCACTAGATAATTGCGAGCATAACGAAAACCTGGAAACTGAAACGCTGAAGCCGAGAGAGATAGAATGTTACAAAAATTTCTTCTAATATTTTGGGATGTGTTCCTCGCCGCCCTGCAATTATCTTCACTATTTCGAAGCAAAAATCGGGTTGTATTTTGATTCCACATTGGATTTTCCATGCTATTGCCGACCTGTTTATTTTCTTATGTGTCGAACCTCAGTGTATATATGGAATTGGTTTTTACAGTTAGCTACTGCCCTAGTTTATTGCTAAAAATAACTGATTCTCAGGAAAATTGAAAATTTAATTGATTGTGACTTCCGAGAATGTAATTATTAAGTTTGACATACAAAAACTAAAATATCCGGCAATGATATTTAAAAGTTCACGTAATTATTTTAGCAAGGCATATACCTTGTAGGGCTTACAATGTAGTTATTTTTTTGGTTTTAGTGTTTAGGAACAATGCTTTATTAATTAGGGTTTATATTTTAGCGTTTATGAAACTTTGTTTAGAGGTACAAAAAGGCGTGTTCCATAGAGGGTTTGCTAGAAAACCTTAAAGCGAAGTAACTTATTATAATTAACAACCTATTTTTTACTTACACATGCAACAAAAACATTAAAAATATTATTTGTTTTGTAGATTATCTATTGTATATATTAGGAAGGCAATTAACTAGATAAGCTAATCAGCAGGGTGGTTATATAAGGATGAGGGCTAGGGTTCAAGGATAATTATTTATGAGTTATAGTTCTAGGTTTGTGGTCAAAGGTTTAGACTTTAGGCATTTTTGGTTTAGGGTTTGTTGTTGTATTAGGAATTTAGGGTTTAGTATTTAGTGCTTAGGGTTTTGTATGTACGGGTTTGGGTTGCAAGTTTAGATATTTGATTAGTTACACATCAACAAAAAAAAATTAGCATGTTAATATCATAGATTTTCTTAATTTGATGTTACGAAGCCAACTAAATTATCCAATTACACGGTTCCATATACTGGTGGTATAGGTTTCAGTATGATTTAAGAGTTAAGGTATTAAGGGTTTCATGTTTACAGTTCAACAAAACTCTTGGGTTAGATTTTACGGTCCAAGGGTCTAATTTTCATTGTTAAAGGTTTAGCTAATTAGAATTAGGGCTTAGGGTTTAGTATATACTGTTAAGGGTTCAGTATGTACGGATTTGTGTTGCAATTTTAGAGTTTCGGTATCATTGAAAGAGAAGTGGTGAGTAAGCCAACAATTTATTTGTTTAGTTAAACATCCAAGTTATATGTTATCGTAGATTCTCTGATTTTGATGTTATGAAGCCAACTACATTATCCAATTACACGAGTCTATCTACTGGTGATATAGGTTTCAATAAGATTTTAGAGTTAAGGTATTAAGGGTTTCAGGTTTAAATTTCAACTCAACTATTGGGTTAGATTTTACGGTCCAGTGGTTTAGTTTTCATAGTTTAATGTTTAGCTAATTAGGTTTAGGGTTTGGGGTTTGTTATTTATAGTTTAGGTAATTAACATATAATCAGTTTTGTGGTTGTTTGGGGAATGCGCCTATCGAGGGTTTAACCTGTAATCAAGTTACACTAATAGGGTTTTGCGTAAGTGTTTACTATTTTTTTGTTTAGGGTTGACTATGTAGGGGATATGGTTTAATATAACTGATGTGCAGTTAGGGATTAGGGTTTGGGGTTTTGGGTTTTAAGGTTTAGTGTTAAAGTGTTTAGGGTTTAGTGTTATAGGGTTTAGGTTTTAGTGTTAAAGGGTTTAGTGTATACTGTTTATAGTTTAGTATGTGCGGGTTAGTGTTGCAAGTTTAGGGTTTCGGTATCATTAAAAAGAAGTGGTTAAGTAAGACAACAACTTGTTTGTTTAGTTACACATACAAATTATCTATTATCTTAGATTTTATGAATTTGATGTTGTGAAGCCAACTACATTATATAATTACAAGAGTCTATCAACTGGTGATATAGGTTTCAATAAAATTTTAGAGTTAGGGTATTAAATGTTTCAGTTTTACAGTTCAAATCAACTATTGGGTAGATTTTATGGTCCAAGGGGTTTAGTTTTCATTTTTTAAAGTTTAGCTCATTAGGTTTAAGGTTTCGGGTTTAGTATATACGGGTTAGGGTTGCAAGTTTAGGGTTTCAGTATCATTGAAAGAGAAGTGCTTGAGTAAGCCAACAACTTATTTGTTTTGTTACACATCCAACCAAAACAAATTAGCATGCTAATCATTATCGTAGATTTTCTGAATTTGATGTTACGAAGCCAACTACATTATCCAATTACACAAGTCTATCTAATAGTGGTATAGGTTTCAATAAGATTTTAGAGTTAAGGTATTAAGGATTCACGTTTACAGTTCAACTCAACTATTGGGTTAGATTTTACGGTCCAATGGTTTAGTCTACAATGTTTAAGGTTTAGCTAATTAGAATATAATCATTTTTGTGGTTGTATGGGGAATGAGGATATCTAAGGTTTAACCTGTAATCAAACTACACTATTAGGGTTTTGCGTAAGTGTTTAATACTTTTAGATTAGGATTGACTATGTAGGGGATAGGGTTTAATATAATTGATGTGCAGTTAGGGATTAGGGTTTATGGTTTTGGGTTATAGGGTTTAAGGAGGTTTAAGGTTTAATGTTAAAGGGTTTAAGGTTTAATCATTTTTGGTTTATGGTTTAAGGTTAGGGTTAAGGCTTGTGTTTAAAGTTTAGGGTTTAGTATTTAGTGTTTCAGGTTTAGTATGTGCGGGCTTGGGTTACGTGTTTAGGGTTTCGGTATCATTGAAAGAGAAGTGGTTGAGTAAGACAACAATTATTTGTTTTGTTACACATCCAACAAAAAAAATTAGCATGCTATCCATTATGGTAGATTTTCTGAATTTGATGTTACGAAGCCAACTACATTATTCAATTACACAAGTCTATCTACTAGTGGTATAGGTTTCAATAAGATTTTAGGGTTAAGGTATTAAGGATTTCAGGTTTACAGTTCAACTCAACTATTGGGTTAGATTTTACGTTCCAATGGTTTAGTCTTCAATGTTTAAGGTTAGCTAATTAGAATGTAATCATTTTTGTGGTTGTATGGGGAATGAGGATATCTAAGGTTTAACCTGTAATCAATCTACACTATTAGGGTTTTGCGTAAGTGTTTAATATTTTTAGATTAGGATTGACTATGTAAGGGATAGGGTTTAATATAATTGATGTGTGTTAGGGTTTAGGGTTTATGGTTTTGGGTTATAGGGTTTCAGGTTTAATGTTAAAAGGTTTAGGGTTTAATTATTTTTTGTTTATGGTTTAAGATTAGGGTTAAGGGTTGTGTTTAAAGTCTAGGTTTAGTATTTAGTGTTTCGGGTTTAGTATGTACGGGCTTGGGTTACGTGTTTAGGGTTTGGGTATCATTTAAAGAGAAGTGGTTGAATAAGCCAACAACCTATTTGTTTTGTTACACATACAACAAAAAAAATTAGCATGTTATCACTTATCGTAGTTTTCTGAATTTAATGTTTCCAAGTAACCTACATTATCCAATTACACAAATCTATTTGCTGGTGGTATAAGGTTTAAGAAGATATTAGAGTTAATTTATTAGGGGTTTTGTGTTTAGGGTATACATTTCCGCTAACCTATTGGGTTAGGATTTACGGTCCAAGGGTTTAGTTTTCAGTGTTTAGGGTTTAGCTAATTGGGTTTAAGAAAACCCTAGGGTTTATTATTTATGTTTTAGGTAATTAACCTATAATCAGTTTTGTGGCTGCATAGGGTTAACTTTGTAGGGGTTATGGTTGGCGTTTATGAAAACAGTGTTTATAGGTA
Source organism: Moricandia moricandioides (assembly GCA_905132885.1). Taxonomy (NCBI): domain Eukaryota; kingdom Viridiplantae; phylum Streptophyta; class Magnoliopsida; order Brassicales; family Brassicaceae; genus Moricandia; species Moricandia moricandioides. The sequence goes on along the minus strand of CAJHQQ010004870.1, from coordinate 12,409 downwards.
GAGATAAAAGTGTTTCACAAACGTTTTTCTAGAAAAGGTGGAAGAGATGTGAATTAGTATACTTAACAACCTATTTGTTTAGTTACAAATGCAACAAAAACATTATTCTAAGACATCTGGCTGCGACTCACAATCTTTCATCAACACCAATGACAAGTTGTATGTCAGGAGTCATTGTCGGTGTGGGCGATTGACGAAGATCTTCAAAGCGTGGACGGATGAAAATCCGAGTAGAAGATTTTTCAAATGCGGTGTCCATGGTTTCTCCTTCTACTCCGATCTTTAGTAGCCCCATGGTTGCAGAAGAATAGTCTGCTCGAGGCTCGTGAATTGATCTAGTGACATAGAACTGAAATCCAGAAACTGAAAGAAGTAATTTGGGTTCTTAAACAAAAAAAACCATGGATGTGATGGTGGAAGCAAATAATTTTATTTGCTGACAGTAGATAATTGTGAGCATAAAAAAAACCTGGAAACAGAAACGTTGAAGTCGAGAGAGAGAGAATGCTACAAAAACTTCTTCTAATAATTTTGGGTGTGTTCCTCGCCGCCACGGCAATTATCTTCACCATTTCGAAGCAATAATCGGGTTGTAGTGTATGTTGATTCCACATTAAATTTTTACGTGCTATTGCAGATCTGTTTATTTTATTATGTGCATAATCTCAATGTATATGTTGAATTGGTTTTTACAGTTGGCTATTGCCCTACTTTATTGTTAAAAAATAACGAATCTCAAGAAAATTGAAAATTTAGTTGATTGTGAGATCCGAGATTGTAATTATTAAGTTTGATATACAAAAATAAAATATCCGACAACAATGTTTAAAAAGTCACTTAATTATGTTAGCAAAGCATATACCTTGTAGGGCTTACGATATAGTTTTTTTGGTATTAGTGTTTAGGAACAAGGCTTTATTAATTAGGGTTTAGGTTTTAGCGTTTATGAAACATTGTTTAGAGGTACAAAAAAAATTGTTTCATATATGTCGTAGATCGGATCACCATAGATCTTTTGATAGATCTCATAGTTAACCAAAGAACCTGGCTCTGATACCAACTGATGTAGCGAAAGCTACGATAACACAATCAATCCTATTTTGTCTATTAAAAATCCTTAGGCTAATACTAACTAATTAAAATTTGGAATATATCCAAATATCTCTCTGCATCATTCTCTCCGGGTTGGAGAAGATTCGTCCAGGGTTCGCTAGAAAAGGTGAAAGCGAAGTAACTGATGATACTCAACAACCTATATTTTTAGTTACACATGCAACAAAAACATTAACAATATTATTCATTTTTCTAGATTATATATCGTAGACGTTAGTAAGGCAACTAACTAGATAAGCTAATCAGCAGAGTGGTTATATAAGGATGAGGGGCTAGGGTTCAAGGATAATTATTTATGGGTTAAAATCGAGGTTTGTGGTGAAAGGTTTAGACTTTAAGGATTTTTGGTTTAGGGTTTGGTGTTGTGTTAAGAATTTAGGGTTTAATATTTAGTGCTTAGGTTTTGATATGTAGGGGTTTGGGTTGTAAGATTAGGGTTTCGATATCATTGAAAGAGAAGTGGTTGAGTAAGCCAACAACTTATTTGATTAGTTACACATCCAACTTATTTGTTATCGTACATTTTCTGAATTTGATGTTATGAAGCCAACTATATTATCCAATTACATGTGTCTATCTACTGGTGATATAGGTTTCAAAAAGATTTTAGAATTAAGGTATTAAAGGTTTCGGGTTTACAATTCAACTCAACTATAGGGTTAGATTTTACAGTCCAGGTGTTTAATTTTCATTATTTAAGGTTTTGCTAATTAGGCTTAAGGTTTGGGGTTTACTATTTATTGCTTAGGTAATTAACATGTAATCAGTTTTGTAGATTTTCTTAATTTGATGTTACGAAGCCAAGTAAATTATCCAGTTATACGATTCCATATACTGTTGGTATAGGTTTCAGTAACATTTAAGAGTTAAGGTATTAAGGGTTTCAGGTTTACAGTTCAACACAACTCTTGGGTTAGATTTTACGGTCCAGGGGTCTAATTTTCATTGTTAAATGTTTAGCTAATTAGATTTAGGGCTTCGGGTTTAGTATAAACTGTTAAGGGTTTATTATGTACGGATATGTGTTGCAATTTTAGGGTTTCAGTATCATTGAAAGAGAAGTGGTGAGTAAGCCAACAATTTATTTGTTTAGTTAAACATCCAACTTATATGTTATCGTAGATTCTCTGATTTTGATGTTATGAAGCCAACTACATTATCCGATTACACGAGTCTATATACTGGTGATATATGTTTCAATAAGATTTTAGAGTTAAGGTATTAAGGATTTCAGGTTTAAATTTCAACTCAACTATTGGGTTAGATTTTACTGTCCAGTGATTTAGTTTTCATAGTTTAATGTTTAGCTAATTAGGTTTAGGGTTTGGGTTTTGTTATTTATAGTGTAGGTAATTAATATATAATCAGTTTTGTGGTTGTTTGGGGGAATGAGCGTATCGAGGGTTTTGACCTGTAATCAAGTTACACTAAGAGGGTTTTGCGTAAGTGTTTACTATTTTTTTGTTTAGGGTTGACTATGTAGGGGATATGGTTTAATATAACTGATGTGCAGTTACGGATTAGGGTTGGGGGTTTTAGGGTTTAAGAAGGGTTTAAGGTTTAGTGTTAAAGTGTTTAGGGTTTAGTGTTATAGGGTTTTGGTTTTAGTGTTAAAGGGTTTAGTGTATATTGTTTATAGTTTAGTATGTGCGGGTTAGTGTTGCAAGTTTAGGGTTTCAGTATCATTAAAAAGAAGTGGTTAAGTAAGACAACAACTTGTTTGTTTAGTTACACATACAAATTATCTATTATCTTAGATTTTATGAATTTTATGTTGTGAAGCCAAATAAATTATCTAATTAGAAGAGTCTATCAACTGGTGATATAGGTTTCAATAAAATTTTAAAGTTAAGGTATTAAGGGTTCAGTTTTACAGTTCAACTCAACTATTCGGTTAGATTTTATGGTCCAAGGGGTTTACTTTTCATTGTTTAAATTTTAGCTCATTAGGTTTAAGGTTTCGGGTTTACTATTTATAGTTTAGGTAATTAACATGTAATCAGTTTTGTGGTTGTATGGGGATTTACTGTATCAAGGGTTTAACCTGTAATCAATTTCCACTAATAAGGTTTTGCGTAAGTGTTTAGTATTTTTTGTTTAGGGGTGACTATGTAGCGGATATTGTTTAATATAATTGTTGTGTAGTTAGGGATTAGGGTTTTGGTTTTTAAGGTTTAAGTTTAAGTGTTAAATGGTTTAGGGTTTCGGTTTTTAAGGTTTAAGGTTTAGTGTTAAATGTATGTATATATATATATGGTTTAACATGTTATACATTTATACTAATATGGTTTACCGTTTAGGGTTAGTGTTTAGTATTTTTGGGTTTTGGGTTAACTTTGTAGTATTTATGGTTGGCGTTTATGAAATCAATGTTTATAGGTAGCGAAAAACGTGTTTCACAGACATTTCTCTAGAAAAGTAGGAAGCAAAGTGAATTAGTATACCAAACACCCTATTTGTTTAGTTACAAATGCACAAAAACATTATTCTAAGACATTTTACAATTGCTATTGCCCTAGTTTATTGATAAAAATAACCGAATCTCAAGAAAATTGAAAATTTAGTTGATTATGACATCCAAGAATTTAATTATTAAGTTTGAAATACAAAAATAAAATATACGGCAACAATTTTTAAATTATGTTAGCAAGGCATATACCTTGTAGGGCTTACGATATAGTTTTTTGGTTTTAGTGTTTTGGAATAATGCTTTATTAATTAGGGTATAGGTTTTAGCGTTGATGAAACATTGTTTAGAGGTACAAAAATATGTGTTTCATAGAGGGTTCATTAGAAAAGGTGAAAGCAAAGTAACTTATTACACTTAAAAACCTATTTTTAGTTACACATGCAGCAAAACATAAACATATTATTTGTTTTTGTAGATTATATATAGTTGATGTTAGCAAGGCAACTAACTAGGTAAGCTAAACAGCAGAGTGGTTATATAGGGACGAGGGGCTAGGGTTAAAGGATAATTATTTATGGGTTAGAGTTCTAGCTTTGTGTTTAAAGGTTTAGAGTTTAAGTATTTTTTTTTGTTTAGGGGTTATTTTTTCGGGTTTGGTGTTGTGTTAAGAGTTTAGAGTTTAGTATTTAGTGTTTAGGGTTTTGTATATACGGGTTATGGTTAAGAGTTTATAGTTTAGTATTTGGTGTTATGGTTTAGGGTTCTATAAGATATTGATGCATTTAGGTATTAGGGTTACTATTTTTTGGTTAGGTTCTAGGTTTATTGTTAAGGGTTTAATGTTTCAGGTTTTTTGGAATAAGCTTTAGGGTTTAGTATTTAGTGTTTAAGGTTTACTATGTACAAATTTGGGTTGTGTGTTTAGGGGTTGGTATCATTGACAGAGAAGTGTCATGTGTTTAATCTCAGTGTATGTGTTGAATTGGTTTTTCTAATTGGATATTTCCCTAGTTTGTTGTTAAGTATGAATGAATCTCCAGAAAACTGAAATTTTAGTGATTACAACAACCGACAATGTATATACCTTGTACGCCTTACGATATAGGGTTTAGGTTTTAGTGTTTAGGGACAAGGTTTTTCTAATTAGGGTTTAGGGTTTAGAGTTGATGAAACAATCTTTAAAGGTATGGAAAGACGTGTTCCATAGACGTGTCTCTATAAAAGGTGAAAGCTCAATGAATTATTATACCTACAACCTTATTTTTTAGTTAACATGCAATAAAAACATTAACCCATTATCTTTTTTTTTGTAGATTATCTATCTTAGATGTTAGCAAGGAAACTACGTGATGTGATCTTAGAAAGCAATGGAACTAAGGAGATGGAACAGCTTGAACCATAGCTTAAAGAAGTCTAAGATGGAGCTAAAGAACAGCTTGAACCTGAGGATACAAAGGACAAGGATCTAAATGTACCCGTTGGTCCAATGACTAGGTCCAAACAAGCAAGATTCCAGCAAGCTCTTCATCAACTCTTAACCACTATTCAGGGCAGTCTAGAGTGTGCTTATCCAACCACTCTTGGTTGTGATTCAAGCCATCTAAGACATTCATCAAGAGAGGTGTTGTGACTTGCACTCTTTTCCTTGGTTTGGGTTTATCCCATTGGGTTTTCCAAACAAGGTTTTTAATGATGCTTGGACACAACACTTATACAAAAGCCTCTTGATGAATCTAGGCCCATTTTTCTATCCTAATTTCGTGCAAGAATAAACCAGGAGCCTTTTCTTATTTTCAAGTTTGAACTTAGTCTTTCTTTTAATTGTTTTGTGTGTTTCCAAGAAGTTGTGCATGTACAGTCTTCTTCTCTTTATATTCTGGTCGAAATCTCTGAATAAATCATCAAACTCTTTTCTAAAAACCCAAGTATTCTATGAATCGTGTTTTATCAAAGCTTGTCTAGTGTATTTCGGATTGTTCCATACATTGCGAGCAAAATCGATAGTCTGAGAGCCATTCCGCAACTCATAGAAGTTTCAACTCAATCCATTACTTGTTTTCATTCTCACAATTGTTGGAGAGCATTCAGGGACGTGATCCTCTCACCCAGGATCATATAAAGTGGTATCAGAGCAGATCTCCATCATCAGGTTGTGTTTTTACAGTTCTGCAACTTTTAGACTTTTCGTATTCTATGGTCAAATCTGTTCTAAAGTTTAAATCTTGTTAGAAACGTGTTTATTAGGGTCTAATCTACCTAGAACAAGTGCTGAACTTGTTAAATAACTGAACTAGAATCACGAAATTGCAGAGAAAAGAATTAGGGTTCTTATAGAAATCTGGATCTGATCTTGTTTCCTAGGTTCTGTAACACCCGTCTCCTCCTCTCTTGAGAACGGCGTGCCACTACCGGTACAAAATCGAATTACACCGATTTATAAAAATATCAAATAACATCTATTAAAATATTTAATAAAATAAAAGCGGGATAAATCATTTTTTACATTTAATAACCAGAATAATTCAATGCCACAAAAATCGTATAAAACCGAATCAAAACCCAAATAAAATACGACGATCCCCAAGACACCAAACCGTCCAAATATCCGACTACTCGTTATGCTCACCTGAAAGGGGAAGAAAGAGGGGTGAGTAACAGGGGAGTCACTCATTGAGGTATGGGATGCTAGACACGCAAACCACTGACTAAATAAATAGAACTCCCACTATGGAAGTTTAGCCCTAGCATAAACAAACACGACGCCTAAAGCACCACACAAAACAATCAATGCGCTGATAGTGCATAACTAGCTCATACACCCCGCATTGTCCTCGTACGGATATACAACATCATAATAAGCGTCGCTAGCCCAGACATCTCTGGACCCCCGCCCGTAACCAATAAGCGTCGAATGCAAACCTCTCTACACCACGCCCCACACAAATATGCGTCGATAGCCCAGACGTCTCTGAGCCCCCGCCCTCAATATGCGTCGATACCCCGGATGTCTCCGAACCCCCGCCCTCATAAGCATTGCTAATCCAGATCTCTCTGAACAGCCGCCCTCCTCACATAGTCCCCACTCATATCTATGTATACGTATATATATATAACATCATTTAACATCACTAAATCAATATCAAGTTGAATCCTCTCGACCCCTAATTCCGGTTTACATTGAATCCTAACTATCACACAAGACTCGATCCAATCAGACGGAACATGTTTCGAAACTAAACTACGATAGAAAGAATTCGACACTAGTAACGGAATTTACGGAATAGACCCTCACCTTTGCCACTGGCTGTCAACGGAAGATGGTCAACTGCAAGACGAGAGAATCAATGACTTAGACTCCGAGTCTCAGGAAATAAAGTTCCAAAAATGAAAACTTTCCTAGAGTGGAAACTGACCTAAAACAGCAAATAATGGCAACTTTCCTAAAATAGCAATTTTCCAAAAATAACAACTTTCCTAAAATAGCAACTAACCTAAAATGGCAAGTTTCCTAAACTGGATACTTCACTAAATAGATTTCTACGACTAGATATATGAAGGCGGCAACTTACGAGAAAACTCGCCGAAAGCTCGTCCGGGAATCCAGCCGGAAGCTTGCCGGAAATCCCACCCAAAAAATTAACTAATGACTGGTCGTCAGATATTCCAACAACAACTCGTCACACACAAAGAAAAGACTTTGAGTTGATGAGAAAAGGAGAAAAGGGGTGGAGTTTCTTATATAGGAGAAGGGAAAGGAGGAAGAAAACTTAAACTTCCAATATGGGAGAAAGATAAAAAGAGGTTGTTGGTTTTTAATTAAAAAAGAACAAATAGGCCTGGCCCTAAGATTATGGTCGTTACAATTCTCCCCCACTTAATCGGAATTTTCCCGAATTCCAAAGAGACGATGAAAGGACGTTCACGGTTTCGAAGAAGAGAGCAACACAAGATAATAGACTATGGAAATGAAAGAAAACTTGGTCTTCTCCAACAGGAGGAAAGAAAATCACAATCTCTATCGACTAACCAAATGATACTAGGCAGAAGGGTGCAATTTTTTTTTCAAAAGCTCCCAATCCCAAAACATTGAAATCGCAAAAATCCGAGTCCCATAAATCACCGTCCCGGGCCAGAGCCGGGACAGAACCCCACTCTGATACCAAATTGTAACACCCGTCTCTTCCTGTCTTGAGAACGGCGTGCTACTACCGGTACAAAATCGAATTAAACCGATTTTAAAAAAATATAAAATAACATATATTAAAATATTTAATAAAATAAAAGCGGGATAAATCGTTTTTTACATTTAATAACCAGAATAATTCATTGCGACAAAAATCTTGTAAAACCAAATCAAAACCCATATAAATACGACGATCCCCAAGACACCAAACCGTCCAAATATCCGACTACTCGTTATGCTCACCTGAAAGGGTAAGAAAGAGGGGTGAGTAACAGGGGAGTCACTCAGTGAGGTATGGGATGCTAGACATGCAAAACACTGACTAAATAAATAGAACTCCCACTATGGAAGTTTAGCCCTAGCATAAACAAACACGACGCCTAAAGCACCACACAAAACAACCAATGTGCTGATAATGCATAACTAGCTCATACACCCTGCATTGTCCTCATACGGATATACAACATCATAATAAGCATCGCTAGCCCAGACATCTATGGACCCCCGCCCGTAACCAATAAGCGTCGAATGCAAACGTCTCTACACCATGCCCACACAAATATGCGTCGATAGCCCAGACGTCTCTGAGCCCCCGCCCTCAATATGCGTCGATAGCCCGGATGTCTCCGAACCCCCGCCCTCATAAGCGTTGCTAATCTAGATCTCTCTGAACAGCCGCCCTCCTCACATAGTCCCTACTCATATCTATGTATACGTATATATATATATAACATCATTTAACATCACTAAATCAATATCAAGTTGAATCCTCTCGACCCCTAATTCCGGCTTACATTGAATCCTAACTATCACACAAGACTCGATCCAATCAAACGGAACATGTTTCGAAACTAAACTATGATAGAAAGAATTCTACACTAGTAACGGGATTTACGAAATAGACCCTCACCTTTGCCACTGGCTGTCAACGGAAGATGGTCAACTGCAAGACGAGAGAATCAATGACTTAGACTCTGAGTCTCAGGAAATAAAGTTCCAAAAATGGAAACTTACCTAAAACAGCAAATAATGGCAACTTTCCTAAAATAGCAATTTTCCTAAAATAACAACTTTCCTAAAATAGCAACTATCCTAAAATGGCAAGTTTCCTAAACTGGATACTTCACTAAATAGATTTTTACGACTAGATATATGAAGGCGGCAACTTACCAGAAAACTCGCCGAAAGCTGGTCTGGAAATCCCGCCGGAAGCTTGCCGGAAATACCACCTATAAAATTAACTAATGACTGGTCGTCAGATATTCCAACAACAACTCGTCACACGCAAAGAAAATACTTTGACTTGATGAGAAAAGAAGAAAAGGGGTGGAGTTTCTTATATAAGAGAAGGGAAAGGAGGAAGAAAACTTAAACTTCCAATATGGGACAAAGATAAAAAGAGGTTGTTGGGTTTTTAATTAAAAAATAACAAATAGGCCTGGCCCTAAGATCAGGGTCGTTACAATTCTCCCCCACTTAATCGGAATTCGTCCCAAATTCCAAAGAGACGATGAAAGAACGTTCACGGTTTCGAAGAAGAGAGCAACACAAGATAATAGACTATGGAAATGAAAGAAAACTTGGTCTATTCCAACAGGAGGAAAGAAAATCACAATCTCTATCGACTAACCGAATGATACTAGGCAGAAGGGTGCAATTTTTTTTTCAAAAACTCCCAATCCCAAAACATTAAAATCGCAAAAATCCGAGTCCCATAAATCGCCGTCCCGGGTCAGAGTCGGGATGGAACCCCGCTCTGATACCAAATTGTAACACCCGTCTCCTCCTCTCTTGAGAACGGCGTACTACTACCGGTACAAAATCGAATTAAACCGATTTATTAAAATATAAAATAACATATATTAAAATATTTAATAAAATAAAAGCGGGATAAATCATTTTTTACATTTAATAACCAGAATAATTCATTGCGACAAAAATCGTATAAAACCAAATCAAAACCCATATACATACGACGATCCCCAAGACACCAAGCCGTCCAAATATCCGACTACTCGTTATGCTCACCTGAAAGGGAAAAGAAAGAGGGATGAGTAACAGGGGAGTCACTCAGTGAGGTATGGGATGCTAAACACGCAAACTACTTACTAAATAAATAGAATTCCCACTATGGAAGTTTAGTCCTAGCATAAACAAACACGACACCTGAAGCACCACACCAAACAATCAATGCGTTGATAGAGCATAACTAGCTCATACACCCCGCATTGTCCTCGTACGGATATACAAATCATAATAAGCGTCGCTAGCCCAGACATCTCTGGACCCCCGCCCGTAACCAATAAGCGTCGAATGCAAACGTCTCTACACCACGCCCCACACAAATATGTGTCGATAGCCCAGACGTCTCTGAGCCCCCGCCCTCATAAGCGTTGCCAATCCAGATCTCTCTGAACAGCCGCCCTCCTCACATAGTCCCTACTCATATCTATGTATACGTATATATATATATATATATATATATATATATATATATATATATATAACATCATTTAACATCACTAAATCAATATCAAGTTGAATCCTCTCGACCCCTAATTCCGGTTTACATTGAATCCTAACTATCACACAAGACTCGATCCAATCAGACGGAACATGTTTCGAAACTAAACTACGATAGAAAGAATTCTACACTAGTAACGGGATTTACAGAATAGACCCTCACCTTTGCCACTTGCTGTCAACGGAAGATGGTCAACTGCAAGACGAGAGAATCAATGAATTGGACTCCGAGTCTCAGGAAATAAAGTTCCAAAATGGAAACTTTCCTAAAGTGGAAACTTACCTAAAACAGCAAATAATAGAAACTTTCCTAAAATAGCAATTTTCCTAAAATAACAACTTTCCTATAATAGCAATTATTCTAAAATGGCAAGTTTCCTAAACTGGATACTTCCCTAAATAGATTTCTACGACTAGAAATATGAAGGCGGCTACTTACCAGAAAACTCGCCGAAAGCTCGTCCGGAAATCCTGCCGGAAGCTTGCTGGAAATCCCACCCGAAAAATTAACTAATGACTGGTCGTCAGATATTCCAACTACCACTCGTCACACACAAAGAAAATACTTTGACTTGATGAGAAAAAGAGAAAAGGGGTGGAGTTTCTTATATAGGAGAAGGGAAAGGAGGAAGAAAACTTAAACTTCCAATGTGGGACAAATATAAAAAGAGGTTGTTGAGTTTTTAATTAAAAAAAAGAACAAATTGGTCTGGCCCTAAGATCATGGTCGTTACAGGTTCATTTTCATTGTTTTCTGTTTCTGTGAACATGTTTACTGGTTCAGTGTTTCGAAATTTGTCAGGAACCATGGGGGAAGAAGACAATCAGAACAATGGAATGGATAAACTTATGGTGGAAGCCTAAAATGCACAGATGTCTTCTTTAATGGATCAGAAACTAGAAAACTTCAGAGTTGAGGTTGTCCATTCAGAATGTGAGAGATCTAGGAGGAGTCCAAACCAGTCTACCTCAGAAAGCTAAGCCATTCCAACAGAGCCAATGGCACCAGAAGAAGGAGGCGTGAGAGAGAAGAAAGGCCCCAAAACAGTGATCCTCTAGAAGGGTTGAAACTGAAGATTCCAGAGTTTAAAGGCATTGCTGATCCAGAAGAATATCTGGAATGGGAAAAGAAGATTGAACTTGTGCAATTGCAGAGATTACACTCACGAATATAAACTAAAGCTTTCTCCTACTGAGTTCAAAGAGTATGCTCTGAGTTGGTGGGATAATCTCGTTACAGCAAGAAGAAGGGTATGAGATTTCCCTATAGAAACTTGGAATCAGATGAAGGTGATCATGAGGAAAAGATTTGTACCAAGCCATTATCACAGAGAACTACATTTCAAGCTCAGAACACTGTCTCAAGTGAGTAGATCAGTTGAGGAATACTACAAAGAAATGGAGATTCTTATGTTGAGAGCTGATATACAAGAAGACAGAGAAGCAACCATGGCCAGGTTCATGGGAGGATTAAACCAAGACATCATGGACAGACTTGAAGTTCATCATTATGTAGAAATGGAGGAACTTCTGCGCAAGGCCATTATGTTTGAACAATAGCTAAAACGAAGGAGTTACAAGTCTAGCTATGGAGCCAGGAAACCACACTACCAAAAGGACGAAAAGACCAGAGAATCCAAACCATTCTCCAGGCCTAAAGTTGAAGAACTGAGTATTGAAGGAAAGGATGTAGCCACTGCAGCTAAAACCCAAGACATACAGTGTTACAAGTGTAAAGGCTATGAACACTATGCCAGCAGCTGCTCAAACAAAAGAATGATATTAATTAGAGAGAATGGAGAAATTGAATCAGAAGAAGTGGAACAATCTGAGTCTGAAGAAGAAAACGTGGAGATGCCAGCCAGTGGAGAGATACTTGTTACAAGAAGAACATTGAATCTACAAACCAAGATTGTTGGAAATGAGCAAAGAGAGAATTTGTTTCAAACTCGCTGTATTGTTCAAGGAAAGTTATGTAGTTTTGTTATAGATGGAGGAAGATGTACCAATGCTGCTAGTGAAACCATGGTAGAGAAACTTGGTTTGAAAATCATGAAAAGACCAACCGCTTACAAGTTACAATGGCTTAATGATGAGGGAGAGCTGGAGGTGAAACACCAAGTGAAGATACCATTGTCCATTGGGAAATATGAGGATGAGATAGTCTGTGATGTATTACC
>CAJHQQ010004869.1:0-22814 GCA_905132885.1 Moricandia moricandioides | reverse complement strand
ATACTCAAAGGAGAGAGTGCCACCTCAGCCAATTAAATCAACCAATCAAAAATCATTTTTATGCCATGTCACCCATCCGACTTTCGAAAAAGAGTTGTGTCTATTTCGATTGTCTTCTCATCTTTTTTCCTCATACAAAAACGATCTTTAGACGATTGTCTTCTCAACTCCCATACCTTCTTCTATCACTTATAATTATATGTTGATCCAACTCACAAAGTCACTAACAATAGATTGATTCGTCTGTTTCATCACCTCCACTTCAGTTCTAAATATAATTTTCCAGCTTCAAAATTCACATCGACTTATAACCGCCGGTAACCAAATCTGCAGCTTTAATATAACCGAAGCAACGATTTTCAGCTCCACTTCTCCGGCAAATTCGAGCACCGCAACACCGGCAAAATCCCACATCGCCTTGGAAAGCTTCAAGTGTCGGCTTTTCTACATCCTCGGTTTCTTAACTTCGATAACGTATAGATTTCCTCTATTATCTTTTTTGATTTCTTCTTTCAAACTCACACCTTCATTTGGTCAAGCCATGTGTTGTTCACAGGAATCTAAGATCGTGGCTCTATCAATTCACAGGATGGCCCAAATTGTTCATATTCATCTACACATCCTATTATTTGTTGTAAAGGTTTGTTCGATTCAATTATCTCAATCATGTTTTTGGAACATATGGTTCTGAGTTTTTTTTGAAGTAAAATGATATTTTTAGTCAGATCGAGCTGTTTACTAGATGTATATATACTCGGTAACAAAAACTGTTGCAGAATGAAAATGAAATCATGTAAGTTGTTCATTGGTCGGCTCTCTTGGAAGACGCATTGAATATCGAGAGTACTTTCAGAGTTTCAGTAAGGTTTTAGAAGTGATGCTCATGAAGGATCGAGCCACTGGTTGTGCTCATGGTGCTTACTCATATAATCTTTCATATTTCATGGTGCTTAATCTAACACAGCTGCTTTCTTGAAGTCTCATTGGTCTGATTTACTCAAAAGGATTACCATACATATAAGTTTTACTCGCTAAACATGTAAACATTATATGGTAAGCTATATGTATGGGAAGGAGAAGCAGATTCAAGCAATTATTATTAAGGAAGACACTGATCCTCAACTAATAATTCCTATAGGAACATGTATTACTTTGCATCTTAAGTTATTATGCTTTTGTATTTCTTTTGTAGCTCAGTGCAAGTATTTTTTCTGTCATTAAAACCCTTCATCCTAAACTACCTCTTTTTTTCTTAGAAGAGGTGAACCGGGATGACAAAGGATTTGCATATCCAGACAGAATTCAGAATCTCATGAAAAACTATTCTCAGTTTTTTTTGTTCCCTATATACACTTGGCAGGTTAACGGATACACAAAAGAGGTAAGATCAACTTGATGACATATCTTTGAACTTAATCATGGCGTAAATGCCCAAGTGCTCTGCCTGCAAGGTAAAAAATTTCTATGTAGTTGCATTACATGTCAAAAACATCTAAGATTCTTATTTGGATTTTTGATTCTCTCTTATACAAGTTTAAGTTGATAATGACTCAGTTGTGCCAAAAAAAATGAGATGAGCAGGATGACCAAACTGAGGTATACCTTCTTCTCTTCATGTTCTGATAATTATATTGATAAGCATCAGAGAAATCTATTGATCCGAATCAGGGAATAGCTAGACGTTCAGGTATCGTTGTGCTTGAAGGTCACAACTTCTTAACGTGTAACCGAGAAAAAAAGAAGACCAAGAAGGTCATTGAGCAATACTTGGAGTGGGAGCTTACTAATGAGACGCAACCAATTTGGGTAAGGATTTAGGACTGCTCTATGTATCTCATGTGCGCTTAGAATAAAAAATTTGGAATCAAAGAAATAGTTTATTTATATTTGTTGTAGCTCTGGAACTCTAAGGCAATAGTGGAGTACAATGAGATTTACAAAATAACTTTCAACAAGTATTTGGACTCATAGGCATCACCCACTTCAAAACAAAGGTAAGTTGGAGGATAGACATCTATTGGAATAGTATATATCCATGAAACAATCCAAGCAGGTTATGATTTGTATATGTTATAAAGTGGTGACATCATGTTGATCCACTAATGATATATTGTTCTTATACTGTTACTGATAATTCTCTTATGGCAGCGTGAGGTCGAGTTTAGATCGATGGGGAAGGATGATGTGGTTAATTAAAAGACAAAGAACATAAGTCTCTATGTGAAACAAGTTTGCAAGTGATTTTGACGGGAAGCTGGTGGGAGAAGTATTTCTTGGTGTAGCCTTTCAAGAGATTTGTTTTTCTATTTTGTATTGCTATCCGCTTTTGTGGTGCTTTGTGAACATATTCCTTAGTATCTGACCTTTATCAAGGGTGTTTGTGGACTCACTCGATCTCCCATGAACGTATAACATGAGATTCTTCAAGAAAGTCACATTGTAAGTGTTAATATCGATTTTTTATGTGAAGACTTCAAGATATTTGTTATGTACGTTTTTTTAAAGTGTCATATGTTAAGCTTACAGTTTGTATTGTGTCTCAAAGGTGTGGATCATGTAGAAACGTCTGGTGAATAAAGCTTCTGGTATGATTTTGAGAATTTAATTGAGTGAAAAATAGAGAAGCATACTTCAGAATTCTTCGTCCCTTTTGCTAATCTCTGTTTTTTTCATGTTACAAGTCCTTTATATGTTCTTTGATGATTTTCCAAACAAATGAAAATTACAATGTTAAATCTTTTACTTACAAAGAACTATGAAAGGTCCATATCCAACATTAATTTCACAGTTGAGTTATATATTGGCTAACAAATTTTAGCATAAGAAAAGGGATAATACGTAGATGTTGTATCTGTTATACCTAGCATGGGAAACGAATGAGATATGCGATCTATTATGTTGATCATTTGTAGTAGCTTTTATGAGTATCCAACTTTTGTGCTCATCATTTTGTTTTGCTGGGCAAAATATTATTTCCAGCAGTTTATATCAGGAGTCAGTTATTGCCATGTTGTAGTAAGAAATGAATTACAAATTCTTCTTTAACTCTCGTAGACTTACATAAGCTTTATTTATCATTAGTTTTATCACATTATTTTCCTTATATAGCAAATACGATACAGAGTTAGAGAAAATTGGAAATATATCACTTTTTATATATATGGCTTTGGGCTTTCCGTTTTAGTGCGAAGAAGTTTTTGTTTGGGATAAGGGTAATTTAGATTAAGTTACGTAGTGGATGATGATTTAAAATCCTAGAAACTTGAATGACTCATACCAAATATTATTCTAGATATTATATATTTTTCAATATTTTTGATCCAATCACTAGAAAGACAAAATTCAAAATGTGAAGAAAAGTATTAATACTCTTTGATCAATATAATAATTTCTTTCCAGGTTCGATGGATGTGCTTATCTCACGTGGAACACAATCTTTTGCCAAAATCCAAACTAGTAGTTGGTTGTTATAATACAAGTTTTGTTCATACTTAAGAGAAATGTTATGTGAACGAAATAGAAAAAAAACTACAAGTCTTACAAACTTATTACTAACTAAGTGTAAGTATTTTACTATTTTCAAACAAATGACATTTAAAAAAAATGATAGTTGTGAGTACTAATCACTAAGCATTTAAACATATACTATTTTAAGTTAATTAAAATACATTTGACCCCCCTTCTAAATCTACACATTACTAAAATATTAAATTTCATATATTTAGTTATTTACAGTATATAAATTATTAATAATATTTTGGAAGCAAAATCTTGATCAAATAAATATAAGGGGACATATTTTGAACACAGATATAAAAACGCTCAACACATAAATAATAATAATAATAATAATAATAATAATAATAATAATGTGATCAGTGAAGAGTTTATCCATAAATATACATATTTTGATTATTTTTTACACTGAATTTTAATCCATAAATATTAAAACAATAGCTAGATTTTAAGATATTTTTTCTTTTTATAACTAAACAAATAAAATAGTAAATAGTAATATTTTCCTAGAATTTAAGTTTAATTAACACATAAAAGTTTTTAAAAGTTTTTTTCTTTAAAGAAACTAATATTTAAATTAGATTTACTTATTATAATTACAAAAATAAATTATACCCGTAATATAATATATTATAAACATATAAATAAAAATAAAAACATGATATAAATAATACAATAGCAAAGAAACATTTGATGTTCAGATTAATAATATATTTCCATTATGACCTATATATAAGAAAAAGTATTTTGGATCATAACTACGGCTTAACAAATTCTTCATTTATTTCATATTTGTTCACCAAACCATACATATTTTAGATAATAAAAACAAAAATTGTGAGTTTACTCATTTCTATTCAATTTACTATTTATACTTTCATAACATAGATATAATATATTGAAATATAGATATTAAATACAATGCTATTTGTATAAATCCGGGCGTAGCCCGGGAAAAATCTCTAGTTAAGGGTAATATTTAATTCCTACGCATTCCTTAACATTTATACCATTTTATGAGGAACATTGCTCCGTATAATTCCTTGTCATTTTATAATTTTTAAGAAACTATAAAACAAAAATATTTCTTATCAAAATTATTATGAAACAAAAGTAATAAATATTCCTTTTAATTCTTTTTATTTTGTTCTTACACATTATGTTTTTACTTATTCATATTCTTATTTTAATGGTCATCAGTTAGAGCGAGAATCACTACGTTCTTCGGAAAAAAGGAGGGGAGGGGTCAACTGGATGGGCCGTCTCTGGGCTAGTTTAGTCTAATTTATTTTGAGCGGACTATAGATGCGTCCAATTAATAAATGGTCGAACGACAAAACACCAATTGGTCTATGGTCCAATTAGGCAAAAATTAAATAGACAATTAGTGTTCATGGGCTTTCCAAAAACACACTTCCATGATTCTGAAAAAAAAAAACAAAGTTGTGCAGTTTTGGCGACACTTACGATTTCTCGTTTTGATGGAAAACATAATTTCACACTTTTGATGAAAAACGTAATTTCAGGTTTTGACGAAAACATAGTTTCACGGTTTTGATGGGAAAATTCACAATTATGGCGTGAAAAAGTAATTTCACAATTGTGGTAGGAAGACGTAGTTTCTTGGTTTTTGCGTGAAAAAATAATACGGTTGTGGCGGGAAACATAACTTTACGGGTTTAGCGGGAAAACATAATTTAACAAATTTAGCGGAAAAACATAATTTTATTGTTTTGACGGGAAAACGTGATTTCTGGTTTTGGAGTAAACGTAATTTTTCATTATTGGCGGAAAAACGTGATTCTATGGTTTTTGCGGGAAATGTAGTTTTACGGTTTTGACAGATAATTGTGATTTTTTTTGTTTTGACGGAAAAATAATTTATAATTTTTGTTTAGCGGGAAAAATTGAATTACAGATTTGGCGGGAAATGTAATTTTATAGTCCATTCTGAACCAACCATTAATGCCCAATATTAAAATGGTTCGTCTGGGCAAAACTCAACTAGACAGAAACCATTTGACAGCTCTATTTCCAGCACAAGTATGTTGATTTATAAAATTAAACCATTGCTTAAATCTATCTATTTTATTAAAGTTGAAGTACATAAATAAATCCTTAAATAACTTTTTAATTACACCTAATACCACTAGAAACTAACTAATCCTAATTTTAGCATTAATTATTTTTAACAATTTTTTTAAGATACAATCAACTAATTTTATTTATTGTTAAAATTAATGATTGTTTCAAATGATAATATAATTTAATAATTTTTTTTAAACAATGTGTTAATTTTATTTGTAATTGATTATACTATATATATAATTAATGAAATAATATAGAAACAATATAATATATGTAATTACTATTTTCAAAAATTTAAATATTAATGTATATGAACAATATAAAATTGACATAAAAATAAATCACAATTTAAATAATTACTTACTATTGTACTACTAATAGTTTCATATGCGATACAAGTCTAAATATACAAAACATCATTCAATACTATATATATTTAGTATATAATAAAGAGAAAAATAGCACTCAATACAAATTATCTCCAATGCTAGTATTATAATATTTATGTATAATAACATATACAATATGTTTTTAAAATTTAAACCAAATATTCTTATCGGTGTACGGATCAAAATTTAGTTTTTTAGATGAATTAATTTAAGATTATTTAAATATATATATAACAAAGTCTCTTATATTACTGAAGATATTAATTGATGTTTTATAGTAACAAATCATCTCAAACGGTAACGTTCATATATATTGATCGATATAGGCATGAAGAATAAATTGACTATTGCCTTCTAAAACTAGTTAAAGATTCCCATTAATTATTTTGGATTTGGTCTTTGTATACGTACTTTCTAAATCACGTTGATACCAAGGCATTTGTTGAATATGGCTATATATATATACGGTTGTATTATCTCATCTAATACAATACACAGAAAATAAATTGGCACAAAAGAGTGAAAAGTAAAACTCACACATCAAGAATCATGAGATCTGCTAGTATTTTATTGGTTTGTTGTATTCTCATGTTCGTCATCATGAACAATGTCAAAGGTAAGACATCACTTTTTTTTAGTCAAAATGAAAAGTTCTCCATGGAAAAAGTTATAGAACATGTAGTGCTTTAAGTTTGTTGAATTATCGGTGAGTAGGTTCTTTTGTTCAAAACTTTACGATTTTGTATGGTTGATATGAAATAATAGACGTGGAAGCTGAATTGATTGGAATGGATGACCAATGCGGCCGGAAGGATATATTTATTGGGGGATGCGGCCCTGACGGAAACAAGACATGCATAAACGACTTTGTTAAGAAAGGAGGTGCAGGCAATACACCTTCTAGTTGCGAGTGTGATAACTTCGGCGATGAACATTTATGTCGATGTAATTTTCCTTGCTAGATTTTGTTATATGTCGATAAACAAAACTCTATAACAGAAAACAATGGAGAATAACACAGAAGAAACTAGTTATTTTTGTGTGTCTAACACAGAGGAAATATAAAGTCATTTCACGTACCATGATTTGCATATTAGTAATAGTATGGTATCGGATATCATATGACGTTCCTAGGCATCACGCAATTGCAGAGCGACATGTTTTCTTCAGCTTCTTCGTGGTAAAACATCACGAATTTCTGTTTTAGTGGGTTTAGACTGCTTGCCAATTTAATGATCAGAGAAATTGCTAATAATGACTCAAAACTTAATTATAAATGGCAAAAATATATCCTAAATTTAATCAAATGCAAAAGTAATCCAAAAAAACTATTGAAAATACAACAAACTTCTTATGAGCAAACAAAAATTTTTTATTTAGTTTTATCATTATAACTTTTTTGCGTGAGAAGACTCCCAAATAAGCTTTCTCTGAGAAAACTTCTATGTAAGTCTTCTATAAAATAATTTTCTAGAAATCTTCTCTAACAATAAATCTTAAAAACAATTTATGAAATTTATAAAAAATATTTATATGGGGGAAAATATAAATCATGTAACCACAAACATTTGTAAATGATGTAAATTTATATAAACTAAAACTGAATTATTTTCAACCTAGATGATTTAACGTAGAATGAGTCATGATAGTCATTGGTTTAAATTTTAGTAATATATGTTATAGTATTTTAGGTAGTTTTTGGGGTAGATTTTGAAATCTTATCTTTTTTTTTTTTTTTTGAATTTGACGAATATGTGTCAGTGATCCTCTAATAAGATGATTTTAAACACTTTATAATTTTGTTTTATGTTTAAGGAAGTGTTTTTTGCTTAGTAAATTGATTTTAGGGTTTCAGAAGACTTCCAGAAGACTTCCCGGGAAGTCTTCTAACATATAATGTAGTAGAAGACTTCATGGAAGACATCAAAGAAAACTCTACAATTTTCCCGCTTGAATTTCAGTGAAATTCAAATTCTGGCCTAATAGCGAAGTCTTCCAGTAGTCTTCCAAAAGTCTTCTCTAAGAAGACTTCCCTCTAAGTCTTATGCGAAAAACTTTTTTAGAAGTCTTCTCAAATAATAAATCTTAAAAAGAATTTATCAAATTTATAAAAAATATTTATATGGGGGGAAATAGAAATCATGTAACCACAAACATTTTGAAATGATGTAAATTTATATCAACTAAAATTGAATTGTTTTAAACTTAGGTGATTTAATGTAGAATGAGTCATAATAGTCATTGGTTTAGGTTTTAGTAACATATGTTATAATATTGTAGGTAATTTTAGGGGTAGATTTTGAAATCTTATCTTTTTAGCTTTTTATTTTTTGAATTTGACGAATATGTGTCAGTGATCCTCTAATAAGATGATTTTAAACACTTTCTAAGTTTGTTCTAGGTTTAAGGAAGTGTTTTTTTTGCTTATTTAATTGATTTTAGGGTTTCAGCAGACTTCTAGAATACTTTCCTGGAAGTCTTCTAACATATAATGCAGTAGAAGACTTCATGGAAGACTTCACAGAAAACTCTACAATTTTTCCGCTTGAATTTCAATGAAACTCAAATTCCCGCCTAATGGCGAAGTCTTCCAGGAGTCTTCCAAAAGTCTTACAGAAGTCTTCTACTTGAGACTTCTCTAGAAGTCTTCTCAAACAATAAATCTTAAAAATAATTTATAAAAAATATTTATATGAGGAAAAAATGAAATCATGTAACCACAAACATTTTTAAATGATGTAAATTTATATCAACTAAAATTGAATTGTTTTTAACATAGATGATTTAATGTAGAATGAGTCATGATAGTCATTGGTGTAAGTTTTAGTAACATATGTATAGTATTGTAGGTAGTTTTAGGGGTTGATTTTGAAATCTTATCTTTTTATCTTTTTATTTTTTGAATTTGACAGATATGTGTCAGTGATCCTCTAATAAGATGATTTTAAACACTTTCTAAGTTTGTTTTATGTTTAATGAAGTTATTTTTGCTTAGTTAATTGATTTTAGGGTTTCGGAAAACTACCTGAAGACTTCTCGGGAAGTCTTTTAACTCCTGGAAGACTTCCCGGAAGACTCCGAGAAGACTTCTCGAGAAGTCTTCTAACTACTGGAAGACTTCCTGGAAGACTCCGAGAAGACTTCTCTAGAAGTCTTCTCAAAATAAGATGATATGTGTTTTCTGCCTAATGTGAAGTCTTCTGGAAGTCTTCTCATGTTTTAGATTATACGGCTTTGGAAGATTCGAGAAGACTTCATAATTTGGGAAGTTTTCTCTTAGAAGACTTATCGGGAAGTCTTCTATATCGAAATTATTTAACCTAATTGGGATTTTTGTCTCCATATATAAATAAAATTTACACATTCTCTTTCTTACTCTCAAATGGCTGCAACAAAAATGTAATGTTTCTCACTCTAAAACTCTCCAACCTCTCTATAATCTCATTAGACTTGAAAACACCTAACTTTATATTCATTTCTCAATTTTCTCTTATATATTCTCACTAATTTATCTTGTTTTCTTTCAGATTTTTCATTACATGATTCTCATATTCTATTTCTTTAAAGGTAGATCTATTAATTTTGAATATGTATTTTTGGTGTGTTTTATATGTTAGATTCTAAAAAGTTGTATATTCAACTTACTGTAACAAGGTTAAATGCATGACCTTTTTTTTATTCCTATTTTGTGTTTGTGATAGTGTCCAATTGTTAAAGGTCTGTCATTTTCTTTTTGGTATGAAGGAGAAGAAGATAACAAAACATTTTATGTAGGTGAAAACTTTAGATGCATTAACAAATTTAAAGGTTTGACCTTTTTGATTCCTCTTTTATTTTTGATAGTATTATTTGGTAAAGAATCTGATCTTTTCTTTTTGGTATGAAGGAGAAGAAGAGAATACTTAGAAAGATTTGGGAAGACTTTGGAAGACTCCTGAAAGACTTTTGAAAGACTTCTAGAAGACTTTCTGGAAGACTTCCAACATAAATTTTATAAGACTTCAAGAAACTTGTGGAAGACGTCCACAAGTCTTCTAGAAGTCTTCCAGAAGTCTCTCAGAAAGACTTCGGAAGACTCTTGGAAGACTTCTGGAAGTTTTCCAGAAGTTTTCCACAAGTCTCCCATGAAGATGTTAATGATTATTTTGTAATTCTTTTGTTTATGGTATGTTTAGTGATTATTATGTGTACTCTTTTAATTATGAATTATTTTGTAAATTTGAAAAGATGTTAATGAAAGTAATTAGTAAATATGTTATGTATACAATATTTTATTTTATTTTTCAGAAGTGTTTGACATTATTTGAACTTCATAACGAAAAAAAACATTTTAACCATACTACCCAAAACAACATAATTTTTTTTTAAAATTTAGTCAAATGTATTATAAACTAAGAAAAAAGAGTTCTCAAGAAAACTTAGTCAAATTCACTAAAGATCAAACAATACATAAGTCTCAATAGAAAAATTTATGTCTTCTCTCAAAAGACGTCTGATGGAAGCTGGAAATTTAAGCGGAAAATGAAAATTTAAGCGGGAAACTTAAAATTTTAAGTGAAAATTGCAATTTAAATTTCATAAAAATTTAAAAGTATATATTAAATTCATAAAAAAATTTGAAGTTACTTGACACTTTTGAAATTTAGAATATATATATATTAAGTTACTTAACAAATTTTACAAAAACTTTCGTGAGAAGACTTCTCTGTAAGTCTTTTTAATTTAGCTAGAAAAATTAATAAACATGAATGTTTGTAACCTCATAATTATAACCAATTAAGTTATGAATTTCACTCAAGAGACTCAATATTGACTAATACACATGAATTAACAAGAAAAAAAAATTCATTTTACGTTTTGAGAAAATTGAAATTTAATAAAGATTGACGTAGCAGACTTCTTAGAAAGTCTTCCGCTTAGGTCATTTTTGCAATTGCAAATTTATGAAGGAAGACTTCTTAAGAAGTCAACTCTACAGAAGACATCTTGAGAAGTCTTTCTTTGTAAATATTGACTTACTTTTGAATTTGAAATTTTGTCGAAAATCTTAGAGAAAACTTCTAGAGAAGTCTTCTATGCTAAAGATGTTAGTTTTGCAATTGACCAAAGTTTGTCAAAAATTTGACTTTTTATAGAAGACTTCTAAATATAGTCAATTGCAAAAATAACTTAGGAAGACTTCTTGAGACGCTGAGAAGACTTCATGTGAACGTAAGAAGACTTCTCTAGAAGTCTTCTCTTGGAACCAAAAACCAGGAATAAAATTTGTGAAGACTTCTTAAGAAGTCTTCTCGTAAATAATAATTTTCAATTGCAAAAGTAACCCACACAAACTTCTTGTGACAGTGAGAAGATTTCATTAACCAGTAAAGAAGATTTCCCTATAAGTCTTTCCAGAGAATATTTCTTGGGAAATCTTCTATAAAAAGTCAAATTTCTGACAAACTTTAGTCAATTGCAAAATTAACATGTCCATCCGAGAAAACTTCCTAGAAGTCTTCTCGGTTCTCCATGTTTTGTTTTTGTTAACAAATAAAAGGTAGAAGATTTCTAGAGAAGTATTTTACAAAAAATCAAGAAAATGTCAATTGCAAAACTAACCTATGCATTGACCAGAAGACTTCTCTAGAAGTATTCTCGTAGGAGAAGACTTCTTCTTCATGAACAAATCTGGGAAAAAAAAATCAATTTCATATCTTGAACCCGTGAGATGACTTGTTTAACTTCTCTAAACTCATAGAACTTCACCAAGAATGCTACAAACTCATTAATGACCAAGAATCATGAGTTTCAATATCTCTATGAAACCTTACAAAGTTTGAAATCAAAATCTTGAATTTTTTTGGATGAATTTTGAGAGAAAATGAAAGAGATGTGGTTTGTGTGAATAACAAATGAGAAAAATCAATTTTTTGTGCATTAAGAGCTTCAAATTGGTTGTTCATGGTGGTTAGTGTATTGATGGCAATGTATTGTAAATACTTGATGAAGATGAAGATGATAGAGTAAAACAATAATTTTTTAAAAAAAGCAATAGTATTTTAGTAAATAACTCGAACATCTAGGGTAAATAAGGCAAATGAAAATTCCAAATAAATGATGGGTTAGTTTTGCATTTAACTTCAAATTTTGAGTCAATTTTGCAAAATACCCTTAAAGGTGTATCATCTGAATTAAAGTTCAAAGAACATGAGGCTTTCCTTTAGCCATGTAGTAGTGGGCTTTAGGGGTGGGACGGACCGGATATTCGGGTTATTTTAGGATATCCGGATCCGGATCCGTGACTTTAGTATCCGGATCCGGATCCGTTTCTTCCGGGTATCCGGACTTCGGATATCCGTCTAGATATTGTGATACCCGCGGATACACGGATTCGGATCTGGATCCGTAAAAATAATTAAAAAATAAAAAAATATTTTAAAAATATAAAAAATCTAAAAATAAAACATAAATTAACTATTTATACAAAATTTATGAATATATATATGACATATAATATTAGTAAAATTCAAATATAATATTTAAAAAAATATTATATGTATAAATATTAATATATCAAATATAATTATTAATAAAATTAAAAATTTAATATATTTTAAAAACACGGATCCGGATATCCGGACCTAAAAATTAAGATATCCGGATTTGGATCCAGTTTGGACGGATCCGAAATTTTACTATCCGGATTTGGATCCGGCATTCCGGATATCCTATTTTCGGAGCGGATCCAAGACGGATCTCAGATCGAATCCGGATCCCGGATAATACGTCCCAGGCCTAGTGGGCTTCTTTTTAAACTTTGCCATTTAATAAGCTCATATATATTCTCTGGAAAATCAGATAAAAACCATAAAAATAACATTTACTTATATTTTAAATCTTCATTATATTTAATTTAACATTTAAACCATCAACATCACACTTGTATCACAAAAAATATTCAAGTTGATTTACTTGTTCATTAAGTAAAAATATAAGCAATAATATTAAAATGTACTGACATAACAGTTATTTTTAATATTTTAATTATTTAATTAAAAAAAAAATATAAAAACAAAAAATAGATACAAGTAATTAATATAATATAGTAAAAATAAATAATTATAAAATGTTTTAAGAAATTTCAATTTTTAAAAATCTCAAATATAAATTTTATCTAGTTTCTAAAAACAAAAATAATATTTTTGGGAGTTTTACAAATATAAATTATTTTTCTACAATTGAGTTTTCATGTTATTTATAATGGCGGTTTGAAACAAACTATATAGGAAAGACTCCGTAATCTAGTATTTTGATTTATGATTTATTTACAAGTTTACATTAAAATATCTGAATTTCGAATTTTGGAGAAGTGAATTATATAAAATAAGAAGAAAAACTTTTTTTAACATAGTGCAAATACAACTTTCAAAGATCATTCATGATGGTAGAATCTTACGTGAATTCTCATAAAACATAAAATTCTCGGTTGTAAAGTTTTTATGTAATATTTTTCATAATTTATAATATCATCATAATAAACCAACGTAAAAAACACAACTATATTCACATAGGACTGTGTCTTAAACACATTTTCTTTTCTAATAATAACTTCGTGAATGTGTGAAATATATCAGTTTTATTCATTGATGTCTGCGATACTTTATGCATTATATGTTGACCATAATAACTCGTTCATATAGATAAATTCATTGTATAAATATTTTCTCGATCTTATGCGATCATCCATTAGATTTTTGCAATCTTTTATACA
Source organism: Moricandia moricandioides (assembly GCA_905132885.1). Taxonomy (NCBI): domain Eukaryota; kingdom Viridiplantae; phylum Streptophyta; class Magnoliopsida; order Brassicales; family Brassicaceae; genus Moricandia; species Moricandia moricandioides. Next base: position 9,068 of record CAJHQQ010004869.1, on the reverse strand, counting down.
AGGCCGGTGCAGATTGAAAGCCACCCAAACAATCGTTTAGAACATATAATTTTAGTGGATATATTTTTACTTTTATTCTGCATATTAAAAATAATTACTCTTGCTTATATAACTCTTATTAAGAAATTTATTGAATAAGTATATTGTTAAATAAACTAAATTGTCTTGGCCTAGTAGTAAAGAGTTTATAGCTGAAATTTTCGCTATTGGTTCGATTCGCTTTGACTACCTCACCGTCTCATTTAGATGGATTAGTTACGTACCCGTAAGCAAGGATCTTATGGGATAAATCTTTAAGTCTATAAATTCTTTGAGATCCCACGATTATAAAAATTGTATTGTTAAATAAGAATTATTTTTAAAATGTAAAATTTTATATTAACAGTGAAATATTTATAATAATATTGACTAATATCGATGTGCAGCTAACTTGATCAAATTATATTTGCCATTCATTAATGGATTGTATTATTTTATAAAGTATTAATATAATTCAAATCATATATATATATATATATTGGATAAAACATAACAGATATATTGTTGTATTCGATAAATTAGTTTCTGGTTGGGTGAAACTTTTGTTTTTATTCTTTTTTATTTTATTTATTCGCATTTTTTTCCATAAATCTCTGTTTTTAAACTAAAAAATAAAATAGTGAATATGAAAACCTTTTAACCAAAAATATTTGGTGTAAGAATCCAAAAATGTTGTGTTGGACAGACACCACATATATCGTCGGTAACCTATGTAGACGGAAAGATATATATGTTGGTAAATGTAGCCCTAATGGAGACAAGACGTGCACAAATCTTACTATATATTAATCTATCCGTTTCATATAAAGTGTCGTTTTAGAGAATGTTTTTGTTACAAAATAAGTGTTGTTTTCGATTTTTGATGCAAAATTTATTGAAACCACAATCAACTTCAACACACATTTAGGTTCGTTTGTACTCGGTTCGTTTGTTAATCGCTCTCTCTTTCTAACTTAACGCGGAAGTAATAAGCAAGTAAAGATAATAAAAGACACATAGCAATTTAACTAGTTCAGAATATCAATATGAGTTACTCTTACGTCTGAGCCAGAGGATTCTGGCAATCCACTATGATGTGTTCAACCTCACCACGGAGCTTAGAAAAATAGGTTTTGCTCAATAATGCAAGGAGAAGAGATAACAATATAAGCTTATTTCTCAAATCACATCCGACTTCGAACTTATATAATGCTCTTAGGATAACTCGTAACAATAATAGAATATATTTCTTTCTTTTATTCAACAGGAATATTTCATATTTCTAATGTTATTCAGTTTTGAACCAATAATATCCAACAGTTCTGTTCACACATCCATCCAGGCTTATTTCGGAAATTTGCGAGGGAACATGTCCAGAAAAATCAAAAATCGTGAGGTTAAAATGATCGAGACAATAAAGCTTGTGATCCTTGTATACCATGTTATAACACTCGTAGATACATGGAAATTCCAACTGAGTGATTGGTTTCCATGAGTTATCTTCTTTCTTGATAGAAACCGCATTTTCTTCAAAACTCGGAAGATTGATCCTCTCGCGTGTTAAAAGATCTATGATATAGGGATTATATAGAGAAACCTGCTCATCATAATTTATCATCAAAAGCAAGCTTCTATAAGTAGCCACACAATAACTCTTTCCAAAGTCGTTGCCAAGATCTTGAGTTTTGTAAAACTTGTCTTTTTCTTCAGGATTGAACAAGAGACCATAGTTTTTGTCCTTGGGGATTAGAAACTTCCAAGGGATTTAATTGTTTGGCTTAGATTTAGCTCGTTCGAAATCAGCAAATCCAAGGCGCTCGAAGACCAATCGCGAGGTCTAGTGGAAGCTCGGACCAGCAATGGAGATTTGTTTTTGGTCGTGATGAAGTGACTTCCATAGCAGACATAACGTGAGAGGCCATCAGGCGGAATATGGGAGAAGATAGGGTTTTCGTTTTCTTTCTTTCTATTGGAGAAAGTTAATAAAGAGCTAACTCTCACCTCACATATTTAGGTAAGGCCTTACTTCTCATCACCAACAATTCAAAACTCCGAGCAATTGAAAACGTTTGTCAAGAGTAACAAAAAATCTTGATTAACAAAAAAAAGGAAAAAAGAAAAAAAATCGTGAACTACAATGACGGGCAATTACAACAATACTAATTTTCGTGATTGGATGTACAAGAGGATCGATGAAGAAACGGGGAATTTCTCGAGAGATTTTGTCGCGGGGGTAGAGGAATTCATGATGTTTGCAAATAGTCAGGAATTAACGCAGAGCAATGGCGGTAAGTTCTTTTGTCCTTGTAGTACTTGCAGAAACGATAAATTTCTCCCGGGGCAAAAAATCTTGAAACATATATATAGTAGAGGATTTATGCAAGATTATTATGTTTGGTACAACCATGGAGAAGAAATAGATATGGGATTAAGAACGAGTTATGTTGATCCGACGCATTTATGTGGTAGTGGAGAAGTAGGTAATTTAGTACAAGATAGATATTTGGAAATGGTGAATGATGCATTTTGTGATAATGTGAGTTATGATAATTATCAACAAGATGATAGTTGTCAAAATGTTGTAGACCCGGTTTCCAACCATTCAAAGAAATTCTACGACTTGTTAGAAGGAGCGAAAAATCCTTTGTATGATGGTTGTCACGAAGGTCACTCGCAGTTATCCTTAGCTGCTCGAGTTTTGCAAAATAAGACTGATTATAATATGAGTGAAAAGTGTGTGGATTCGGTATGCCAAATGTTAACGGACTATTTACCTGCTGGAAACCAATCAACCGCTTCACATTACGAGACAAAAAGATTGATGCGCAATTTGGGCCTCCCATACATTACAATTGATGTTTGTGTTAACAATTGTATGATTTTCTGGAAAGATGATGAAAGATGGGATAAATGTAAATTTTGTGATGCACCAAGATGGAAGCCTAGAAATGAACGGCGTAGGACAAAAGTACCATATAGTCGTATGTGGTATCTACCTATTGGTGAAAGATTAAAGAGAATGTACCAGAGCAAGAAGACTGCATCAGCAATGAGATGGCATGCAGAACACCAAGCAAAGGAGGGTGAAATGTGTCATCCATCAGATGCGGCGGAGTGGAAACATTTTCAAGATCTACATCCCCGTTTTGCAGCAGAACCTCGTAATGTTTATCTTGGCTTATGTACGGATGGCTTCAATCCATTTGGAATGTCTAATAATCATTCGTTGTGGCCAGTGATCTTGACTCCATATAATCTACCCCCTGGTATGTGCATGAATACAGAGTACTTGTTTCTCACAATTTTGAATTCTGGACCGAATCACCCAAGAGCTAGTCTAGATATCTTCCTCAAACCTCTGATTGCGGAGTTGAAAGAGTTGTGGTCTACTGGAGTTGAAGCATATGATGTCTCCTTGAATCAAAATTTCAATCTTAAAGCCGTGCTTCTGTGGACGATAAGCGACTTTCCGGCTTATGGCATGCTATCGGGATGGACGACCCATGGTAAGTTGTCTTGTCCAATTTGCATGGAAGATAGTAAGGCTTTTTATCTGCCTAATGGAAGGAAAACATGTTGGTTTGATTGTCATCGAAGATTTCTTCCTCATGACCATCCACTGAGGAAGAATAAAAAGGACTTCTTGAAGGGAAAACATGCTATGAATGATTTTCCACCTGAATCTTTGACTGGTGAGCAAGTTTATTCGGAGCGGTTAGCTGGAGTCAGTCCACCAAAAACATCCAAGTGTGGTGGAAATGGGCACGACAAGAAATAACCTGGATATGGCAAATACCATAATTGGCACAAGGAAAGCATATTCTGGGAGTTGCCGTACTGGAGGGACCTCATTCTTCGACATAATCTTGATGTAATGCATATTGAGAAGAATTTTTTTGACAACATCATGAATACTCTTATGAATGTGAAGGGTAAGTCTAAAGACACAATCAAGTCAAGATTGGATATAGCACTTTTTTGTGATAGGGAACATTTACATGTTGATAGCAATGGCCAAGCTCCTTTCCCTCCCTACACATTAGAGAAGACCGCAAGAATAAGTTTACTGGAATGTGTGAAACATTCAGTTAAATTTCCAGACGGTTATGCTTCAGACCTAGCTAGGTGTGTTGATCTTGAGAATCGCAAGTTTTCAGGAATGAAGAGTCATGACTGCCACGTTTTTATGGAGAGACTACTTCCGTTTATATTGGCAAAACTTCTAGACCAAAACGTCCATCTTGCGTTATCAGGTAGTAATATTTTTTGTTTTATGAAATTTTTAACATTATATGTGTTGATAGTTTGTTTTGTACTCACAATCTGCAGTTTGAATTTGTATTATAGGGGTTGGTTTATTTTTCCGTGACCTTTGCTCGAGAACTTTGCAAAAAAGTCGGGTCATAAAACTTAAACAGAACATAGTTTTGATACTCTGCAATTTGGAAAAGATCTTTCCACCATCATTTTTTGACGTGATGCAACACTTGCCTATACATCTCCCATATGAAGCTGAACTAGGAGGCCCCGTGCAATATAGGTGGATGTATCTTTTTGAAAGGAACTTCAAAAAGTTGAAAGCAAGTGCAAAGAACAAAAGATATGCAGCAGGATCGATAGTTGAAGCATATATCAATCAGGAGATTTCTTTTTTCTCGGAGCACTACTTTGCTGACAATATACAAACGAAATCAAGGTAACTACATATATATGATTCATATGTTCACTTTTTTCATTTGTAACATTTTATCTTTTCATCATTTTGGCAGGTTCACAAGATTTGATGAAGGTGAAGTCCCCGTATATCATGTTGAAGGAGTACCTGATATATTTACTCACGTAGGTCGTCCAAGTGGAGAAATGCAAGAAATATGGCTATCCGAAAAAGATTATCGATGCGCTCATTCATATGTTTTGCGAAATTGTTATTATTTTCAGCCATTTGAGAGGTATATAATTTGACAATTCTTAACTTTATTTTTTTTTCTTTTTTATATATCCTACTTTGATTTCTCATATTTGTGTTGGTCTATAATATAGGATGTTTGAAGATTATATCAGTGCAAAATATCCAGACATCTCCGAAAATGAACTCTCCGTGAAGAGAGCTGATGAATATCATATATGGGTGAAAGATTATGTATGTCTTAGTAATTATACATGTACGGTAGTGTTTTTTCGTTCATTATATTGATATATATATATGTTAATTTATTTATACAGGTTAGCTACTGGAGCAACACACATCCTTTTCCTCTTTGGGTTAAAGATATGGCGAATGGACCAGTGAATAAAGCGAAAACATGGCCTATCTATTTCACAAGAGGTTTTTTGTTTCATACGCAGAAGCATGGCGAGGGACGAAAGACTTGTAACTATGGAGTATGTGTTAAAGGAGAGAGTTATACAAATGTAACTGATGAAGCACATTACTACGGGATCTTAACTGATATCATACAAATCCAGTATGAGGGGGCGGTTGATTTGAGAATCACACTTTTTAAGTGTAAGTGGTATGACCCTGTTCTTGGTAGAGGCACTCGACGGAGCAACGGCGGTATCATTGATGTTCTTTCATCGAGGAAATACGATAAATATGACCCATTTATTCTAGGTACATATTTTATATATATATATATATATATATATTGCTTGATATCATTAACATGTATATATATTTATTAGCATTTGATATTATACAGCATCACAAGCAGAACAAGTTTGTTATATCCCGTATCCGTATGTAAAGAAACCAAAACAGTTTTGGCTCAATGTTCTAAAAGTGAATCCGAGGAGATTGATCATTGCTGGAGAATATGAAGACGTAGCCCCGGTGACGTTACAACAAGAAAACGATGATGCTGTTATGATGACTACAATTGAAGACATAGAATTCGAGCATTTGGTACATGTTCGAGAAGAACCAATAAATCTCGATTTCGAGGTGGCAGATGGAAAAGCAAATGACGAATTCCAATGTAATATATCGTCTTCCGATGATGATGAAGAGGAAGAAGAAATCTTTTAAGTTATTTGAGGCAATATGTAATGATATATTATTGTTGTTCAAAAAAATGTAATGATATATTATTGGTGTTCAAAAAAATGTAATGATATTATTAGTCTTATGGGTGTATTTTGTTTTTGTAAATTGTATTTAGCTATTAATTAAAACTACCCGCCTAAACCCAAATTTTTAGCTAAACCCGCCTAAACCTAAATTTTAACTAAACCCGCCTAAACCAAAAAAATTAGAAGCGGCTAACCCAAATTATTTCAGCCATTATCTCGTTTCTCTCACAGCCTCCACTCTCTCGATCTCAACTTCTCAACCGGCGATTTCACCGAAGCGACTACCGATCTATCTCCGGCGATTTCACCGAAGCGACTACCGATCTATCTCCGGCGATGGGTGGAAAGAGGAAGCGCCATGTCGTGGCACCAAAATCGTCGCTTAATAGAACACCAAGACCATTACCGGCTCAGTATGACTTCATCCCTACGGCGACAACGTCGAATCTTCCACCGGTGGTTCTCCCCAACAACAATCCGGCGCCGTCGGTTAGGGATTATCCACCTCCGAGGCAACTCTTTCCTCCGACCTTCACCTTACCACCTTCTAGATATACTCCGGTGCCTCAACCACGAGTTCATCAATCTTCTGGCGGTGAAGCTCAGTCAAATCCTCAGCCTGGGCGGACACAATCTCCATCTCCTCCACTTGAAGAATCTCCATCGTCTCCACTTCATGGAGCTCCATCGCCTCACAGTTCTCATGCACAAAACTCTCATGGAGACCCAGAAGATTTTCCTGAGTTCGAAGCTCCAGTACAACCTGATCTTTCTGAGGAGGTGATGGATTTAATAAACTCGATGCTAGCCCAACCAGGGCGAGAAGAGTTCACAACGGTTCTGTCTCGCAACCTCGAGCCTGGTACAACGTGGTATGGTTGTGAGTTTAGTTTGAGTTTTTTTTATGTCTGTTGTGTTAGTTTAATTATCTGATTAGGTTTTGAACACCATAAGATAACCTGTTTAGTTTCTTTTCACTGCTTTTTTGGGTTTGCTGATTGAGAGTCTCTGGTTTTTTCCTCTTGTGGTGTAGGTTTGGTTATGACAAGTCCAGCTTGACCCGTAAGATAACCAAGATTATCACCAAGAAGTTTAATCAGCCATTCTATAGCTGGTCATGTGTGCCTAGACACAGAAAAGAAGGATACTTCCTTGAATTTGCGGTAACATTCTCTATCTATTCTTACATTCTATTTATAGTTCTTTCTTTTCTGATGATTATTATTAACACGTAGCTTTTAGTTTTAAATGCGGTTTATAGTTTCTTTCTTTTATGATGACTAACACATATTTTCTCTGTTGTTTTGTAGAAAACACACACATGGAATCCCATGTTAACCGGTCTTGTTCAAGAACACTTCGAATCCATTTGTCAGCTTCGAATGAAGGGTATGGTCAGTACTGCTAGGACCTCTAGAAAGCAACCGAATTGGATAGGAGATACACTCTGGATGCAAATGACTGCTTATTGGGACACTAAAGCAGCAGTGGCAAAGAGCAAAAAAGCATCAGCAGCTCGAAAGTCTGACCGTAAAGGTCTTGGTATTCACAAGCATAACTCAGGGCAGAAGTCCTATATGCAAATCGAACAGGAGCTGGTGAGTACCACTTTCTTTGTCTCGTTTTCTCATAACTCATGTATGCCTTTCTTCCATTTCATTTCAGACTGTGGAGTTGGGAAGACCTGTGAGTTTTGGTGAAGTCTTCATCAAGGCTCATACAAAAAAAGATGGAACCTATGTCGATTTCAAAGCAGAAAAAGTTATTGAGGCTTACAAAAAGAAAAAGGAAGAGAAGTTGGCTAACCTTGACCAGGATAACACTGAAATCTCAGATGGGTCTCAGCCAATGCTGTCAATAGAAGAGGACAACGAGCTGTTTATTCAGGTTAGTGTTTTTTATAAAAAAATTTTAGAGTCTTATGTTTTCTAGCTTGGAAATTGATTGGTAATCACTGAGTCATTATTTTATTTGTTGTAGTCAACCTTCTGCAATGACAGAGGAGACCTTTTTGGTATTGGAAGCTTGAAGAAGAAGCTTAAGAGAAAGCCAAATGACCCAAGCAGCTCCTCTTCTTTCATGCACATGCAACAAAAGCTTGAGGAAGCTGAACGCAACATAGAAGAACAAACACGCAAAATAGAAGAACAAGCGGCCCTTATTGCCAAGGCTGAGGAAGAGCGTGCTCGGGTTGAAGCTACTAACCAGGTTAAGATGGCCGAGTTCACCCTTATGCACGACTATATGCGTTCAACTGATCCGAGATACCTTGCTTTCATTGCTACTGAAGCATCATCTTCAGCTCCTACTAATCAGTAAAATCTACCATCTTTTTCTTTAGTTTCTCATATGTTAAGTATAACTTGACTATCTTTTGGTGTTTTCTTGTATTATCTTTTTGGTATGTATAATTCTCATATGCTAATTTAACTTAACTTAAAACAACTCAAGTGTTGAGTTGGTTTATCTTATGTATCTTTTTGGTATTTATAATTCTAAAAAACGTTTATTTAATTTCAATTTCTTCATTTTGCATATGTAAATCCACAAATAAAAACTCAAATCAACCAAAACAAATAAATACGAAATCATAAATCTTGGTTTGTATTTGTAAAAAAACAGTAGCCCCGTAGTCACTAATCAGTCGCTAATTCAGGCGGTAATCAGAATATACATCGGTCATCAATTAGTCGCAAATTAGTCTCTACATTTCCCGACTGAACGATGACTGCACAATTAGTAGTTAAAAGCAGTCACTGGCCAGTCGCTGAAATATGTCGCTAAATAGTCATATATTTAGCGACTATGTAGTGACTGTTAAACGACTAATATATGGGTTGCTAATCAGTCGCTAAATACCGACCACTCAACGACTGGTTTATTTAGCGACGAGCACTATAACGACAGCCTTAATCAGTAACTAATCAGTCGCTAATATTGATTTAGTGACTGATTACCTACTATTGTAGCAGTAGCAA